>ML103391.1:189802-201423 GCA_003697995.1 Taxidea taxus jeffersonii
TGAGAGTGAGGTGTACCTATATGGAATCATGATCAGAGTGATGCAGCTTGAGGATGGAGAATGAAGCCATAAGCCAAGGACTGTAGTGGCAGAATATGCAAGAGGCAAGAAAACAGATTCTCCTCTAGAGCCTCCAGAGGGAATGCAACCGACTGACCCTGTAATTTTTGCTCAGTGATATCTGCACTGGATTCCTAATCTGCAGAACTGTATCTTGTTATATCAGCAATAAAACTGATATAATACTCTAAAGAAATGTATAGGGTGTGTGTGTGTGGATGCCATCAATTTTATATAATAAATAAAACAGAAATGGTAGAAGGAATCTGTGCTCTTGGAAGTCAGGAAAGTAACTGCCCCTGGGGTTGATAACTAAGAGAACACATGGTAGGGTTTTTGGGGTCATGACAATCATCTCTTGATCTGAGTGCTGTTCTCATGTGCGTTGGATTTGTGAAAATCTATCAAGGGTGTTGAGAGCCCTGTGCCTAGAGTTAAGCTGATCGAGCAACGGTTCTCAGTGCTCTTTCAACCAAGGCTGCCAGGTGTCCTCTTAAGACAAACAGACACCGTGGCTCCTCTTGTTTTGACTGGTAGAGGAACAAGATTTATGGTGTGGTTGCTTTCCCACAGCAGCTGTGTGCACTGTTACAGAATTGCAAGGACAACATTAGCCAAAAGATATCTTGTCTAAGTTCTGTTCTGAAACTGTACTGAAAAGTCTGTAAACAAGAATGTTGAGGATTGGCAGTACCGGCTTGTAGCTGAAGTAGAGAGGCATAAATAGTTTTTGCAATAAACGCGCTGTGGCACTTTGTGGATAATCATCCTGGTGTCCCTCTCATTCTTGTTCATTCCCTTTCCCCTCTACCCTGTCGTCGGTTGTTGCGCCGGTCGCAACACAAGGGGAACACTTATGATATGTCAACTTTTTCTATGTGTATATTAGGCTTCATATAAAAAGTATAAAATGCAGCAATACAAAAAAGCCTGAACGACTTACATTCACTAGGTGAATTTTAACAAGTCACTTTACATTTTTATCATTTTGAGCCTCAGATCTCCTAATTATGAAAGGATGGTGATAGTAAAAATAATACTGTACTGAATTGAATAGTGTCTCACCAAATTCACATCTTCCCAGGACCTCAGAATATGACCTTATTTGGAAATAGGGTTTTTGAAATGCAATCAGGCTATGATAAAGTCATGCTGTATTGGAGTGGGCACTAAATCCAATAACTTGTGTCTTCACCAAAGAAAGGACAGGAAGATTTGGATGCAAAGATGTAGACACACACCGAGGGAAAATGACCATGGGAAGACAGCAGAGTAGCTGGAGTGAGGTGTCTGCAAGCTGGGGAGTGCCAAGGGTGGCAGACTACCACCAGAAGGAGAGCACAAGAAATAATTCTTCCCAGAGCCTTCAAAGGGAGCACCTTGGTCAGACTTTTGCCCCTCTGGAATCGTGAGAGAACAAATTTCCATTGTTTAAGCCACTCAGTTTGTGGTACTTTGTTATGGTGGCCCTAATAAATTAATCTAACTACTTTTCTCATGGGTTTCTGAGATAGGTTGATGACTTAATATATTTATTTATTTGTTTGTTTATTTGCTTGTTTAAGATTTATTTATTTGAGAGAGAGAGAGAGCAAGAGAGAGTAAGAGAGAGGGCATGAGCAGGGGAGAGAGGGGCAGAGAGAGCGAGGGAGTAACAAGCTCACCACTGGGCAAAGAGCCCAAAGTGATGTGGGGCTCGATCCCAGAACCCTTGAGATTAAGACTTGAGCCAAAGGCAGATGCCTAACAGACTGAGCCACCCAGGCGTCCCTTGATGACATAATTTATATGACAGTGTTTAAAAAGTGTTGTACTATGTTTTCTCTTAATATTCTTATTGGAGGGACACCTGGGTGGCTCAGTTGGTTGAGTGGCTGCCTTCGGCTCAGGTCATGATCCCAGCGTCCTGGGATCGAGTCCCACATCGGGCTCCTCGCTCGGCAGGGAGCCTGCTTCTCCCTCTGCCTCTGCCTCTGTCTGCCTGTGCTCCTTTGCTCTCTCTCCCTCTCTTTCTGACAAATAAATAAATAAAATCTTTAAAAAAAAACATTCTTATTGGAATCAGTCTCAAGGTAAGATCTATTCCTCCAAGATACACATCTAAATAATGGATTAATCCTCCTGGTTGGGAGGAAGGAATGAGGTGGATGGGAAGGGAAATACATAAAAAAAAAAAAAAAAAAAAAAAAAGTTGATTGGAAGTTTTTTGTATTCCTTTATCTTTCAGCTTTTTTAAAAAAAATCTTCACATATAAAAAGAATGCATAGCAAGGTAGGTTTTAATGCCTGAGTCGGCCCAATATATAGCAGTGCTTTTCTTTATCTAGATTCTAAACCTACTGAGAATAAGACAAAAGAGAAGAAGGCTGAGAATAAAGAAAAATATTACCTTATTAGTACTGAAACTAAGTTAGAAAACATAGCTTAATTTAAGGGGAAAAAAAAGGCCAACTAACTGAAACAAAGAACTGGCAAATTTACTCCATTATTTCTCAGCAGCACTAAAACCCTCCTCATGGGGCCTGCACAGGTAAGATTTAGGGCAGGGCCCTGGGGTGTGCTGGATTTCTGTCTGTAGAAAAATTCCTTTAGAAAGGTATTACACAATCCATGGGTCTATGTGGGTGTAGTGATTCATTGATAAGGTTTAGAACAGGAGAAATGATGTCTGAAACCATGAAGAAACTTCACCTGTACTAAATATACAATAAGAAAGAAATCATATACCTTTTCTCTGTTCTAGGTTTAGAACAGAGAAAAGGTATATGATTTCTTTCTTATTGTATATTGTTTATTATCAAAGGTATGGTTCCTGGCAAATTTTATATCTCCCACTTTCAGTAAAAGGTAATACTGTATTATTCACAAGGTATTGCCTCTTCAGAATCTGTTTGTATTGAAATGATATGGGTTGTCTTGCTTCTGCAGTTACCTAATGGTATTTATTTAATGCTGCTTAAGGGATTACTCATGATGCTGTGTCGTCCACCTTGCTGTCTGTGAATATTGGCTTCTAAAGACTCTCAAGAATTATTCCTGTGTTTTGTTAATGAGGAGCACACATACAAGACTTAAGAGTATGTAGGAAAATGTGAACAATTGTTTCTCCCCCCTCATATTAAATTCACTGTTGGGAATTTTATATTGTAAACCTAAAAGAGATCATTGTCCATGTCTTCCCTTGAACTCCTTGTGATATAATCAATCACATCCCAGAGTGTCATTTCTTTCAATGTTGACCTTCCCTTGCCTCTCACACATAGCCACCAAGGAGGAGGATAGGGCAGGAGCTGGGAACAGAGAGAGTAGAGCAGTCACGTTTGTACAAAGATGTCCATTTCCATCTCCAGCTCCATTTAAGACCAACTTCCTGAGAACATAACTTCGGGCTTTACCCCATTGAGAAACAAGAGAGGACCTGGATCAGAAAGACTTACAGGCAATGTAGAGCAATTGTCTTGAAAGCCCTCAGAGCAGATAGGTGCAGCTCTCCATGGAGGTTTGCCTGACGGGTGTGCTAGAGCCTGCGGAGTGAGCAGCACAATGACTATGGGGCAAAAGATGCCTTCCAGCATTTCCATCTCTTGTGTGGTGAGGACCAGAGGTGGTACCCTGAAGGAAACAGAGATAGGTGAGACTACATGCAAGAACATGGATGTATGGCTCAAACTCTTAGGGTCAGTGGGCATCCACATAGGACCCAGAGCCCTAAACTGGTCCTGTGTCTAAATCTAACTTGAGTGGGTCACACCAAATACACGCACCAGCACCATTCTGACTGAATCTTTCTTACTAAAGAAATAGTTATCTAGCCAGTGGGAAGTGATCCATGGACCTGTTCTGATGTGAGCCCTGAGGTACTTCAGGACATCTGGTTGACTCCACATGGGACAGACTAGAGAGTCAGAGAGTGAAACCTCAAAAAGGAGAAGGGACTAGCCCATGGGAATCCTGTTCTAGGCTGGGGGTGCCCCTTCTGGAAAGCTCTGGTGACCTGGCAGATTCTAGCACTGAAGGAAGAGGGACTTGAAGAAGGCACTCCAAAGTATGGGCAGTATCAGTGTGATGAAGAAACAGAAGGAAAGCAGCCTTTTCCCCTAGTGGAACAAAAGAAGTTGAGGCAAGCCTAATAGTGTATCCTTTCTATTTTTACCCATTGTTTAAATGATCTCATTTTCCCTGGGGCAGAGTGAAGGTTAGGGAAAGAACTGAAGAGAATTTAAGCAAAATCTCTCCTTACGGGAGCCCAAGAAAATGGGGAAACTGTTTGATCCTAGTGGTAGAAATAGCTGCCTTTTTAATCTCTGCTCTTTTCTGGTTGTCTTATAAATGATGTCTAAGAAAGTGGCTTACTTAAATTATAATTTTTAACTCTCTCACTAGGGTTTGAAGGTACAAGTACCTAAATTATACATACTTACCTCCCATGTCAACAGAGAGTGTGGCTCACATAAAAGGTAGCTAATTAAAGCCCATCTGGACAAGGCTAAATCCTTCTTTGAGTAACTTTGGTCTATGACTGATTTCAGCCACAAACCTCCGCTGACTTTTGAGATGGGTAGCCTTCAGACAGAAGTTTGGAGCATTGTCGTGCATTCTTGATGCATAGTCTCGTCTCCCCTTCCCTGTTTGGTATCTGTGGCACAGAACCCATAAACAGGGATTTACATAGGTTCTATTACTTCCTAAGGAACAAATCATGGACCATGAAAGTGAAGTGCCCGATACTATTTAAATATATAAATATGCACAGCAGCTCAGTGTGCTTTTCACAGTATTAACAGCATGTTGTTAAGCCATGATGCTGCCAAAAGGACCTGATATTTCAAAACAGGAAACGTCAGTGTTCAAAAAAGAGAAGGAGTAGCTTTAAGTTATGTCCGTGATTCCTTTGTGTATATGCTGTCTGCTTTATTGCCTAAAGCAGATTAAAGAACATGGCAAAAAGAACAAAATCCTGGATTAGCCCAACCCAGGTCTTTTGCCCCAACCTATGGCCTTTGTAATTCTGTTTCCTCATCAGCAAAGTGCATGTCAGTATTAATACCCAGCACAATTTAGAGGGTTGAGTGAGGTTAATTAATTTAAAGCACATAGGTCACAGCTTGGGCCATTATAGGGTGTCAATAAACACTTAGCTGGGGCGCCTGTGTGTCTCAGTCAGTTAAGCATCTGCCTTTGGCCCAGGTCATGATCCCAGTGTCCTGGGATCAAGCCTTGTGTTGGGCTCCCTGCTCAGAGGGGAGCCTGCTTCTCCTTCTCCCTCTGCTGCTCTCCCTACTTGTGCTCTCTTTCTTTCTCTGTCAAATAAACAAATACAATCTTAAAAAAAAAATAAATAAATAAATAAACACTTAGCATTGGTGTTAGCAATCTTCACTTTGATTTGGATGATGGAATGATTATATATATGTGTGTATATATATATATATATATACACACATATAACTTGTATATCCACGGGATTAATATTAAAAACTAATTATTATAAAACAGTCTAAGGTGCTAAAAGAAACTGAAAGTAAAGTAGTAAAATTGTACTTTAACCTGTGTTTATTTGACATTAGCCAAGTGGCTATTTCAGTCAGTTTAATTCAGGGGTTCTCCAACTATGGTTCCTGGGTCAAATCATCAGTATCACCTGGGTAATGAGTTAGAAATGCACATTCTAGGGTCCAATTCCAAGCCCACTGAGAACTACTGATGTAATGTATTTAGGGGGAAACCAACCAAAGCATTTTATTTAGAATCATGCAGGGAAAAAAAGAAATCTGATCTCTATAAGTACTTTTTTCTTACCTTTAAATGTTTCTTCTTGTAGAAATCAGATCTAACTATATAGTTGCAAATGAAGTTGCAAGTTTTTTTCACAGTGTGTTTCCTGTTTTGTGGTCTTTATTTAGGGAAATGCACATCCCTGAAGCCATATAGAAACATAGGATTAGCCGATTTTCTACCTATGTCTCTCTCCTCACTCTATTTCTCCCTGAATGCCTAGTCTCCTCCCCAGACTCACAGAAACTTTTTCCCTGGAGCCCTTAGCCTATTATGCTCTACTCTTCTATCCAAATATGCTGACCAATACAGTCCTCTTTTCTTTCCCAGTCCAACAGCCAGAACCTTCATTTCTACCAGAGAGCCCAGAGAAGCTCCCAAAGATGAAGTCTCCATGAGGAATGGGTCTTTGTCTTAGGAATGGTGGTTCTGTGTCCATGTTGTGTCCCTTGACCAGATCAATGTTTCTTCATATTTTCACGTCTTCACTCCGTCTCTGCTCAGATATTGTTTCTTCAGGAGTCCTTCTCTGACTTCTCCATTATAAAAAGCCACTCCCTTCCCTCCAGGAACTTTCCAACTCATCCCTCGGCTTTATTTGTTTTTAAATTAATTATCTCTATATTATATAATACTTTTTATTGGCCACCTCTGTCATTAGATTGTAAGCAGGTCTTTTCTCCAAATCAGTACATGCCACATCACAGGCACACAGTGAACACCACCAGCATTCAAATTTAAAACTCTGAAATGTCATTTTCTGCAATAATGCCTACCAGGCATTTGGCAAAGCACTGGATAAAAAGAATAATAGGATACACTCCCTGCATTGGAAGAGTGTGCAACATGGTCATCAGTATAGTAATAGAAGAGCATACACAGTGGCATGTGTATGCATGCAAAGGCCAACTTCACAGATTGGCGGAGGTTTTTAAGAGAGAATGATAAAAAGCTGCATCTATTTTAAAACTGATAGATATGATTTCAAAAGGCAATAAACATGTACATGTTCTATCAATATTAAAAATACCATGCTTGCTTCAAATTAGTTCAGATCACATTTTCAAGATGAAAATATATTTGTCTCATTTATTCTTTGTTTTATTTTTTAATTTTTTTTAAAGATTTTGTTTATTTATTTGACAGACAGAGATCACAAGTAGGCAGAGAGGCAGGCGGAAAGAGAGAGGAAGGGAAGCAGTCTCCCTGCTGAGCAGAAAGCCCGATGCGGGGCTCCATCCCAGGACCCTGGGATCATGACCCGAGCCCAAGGCAGAGGCTTTAACCCACTGAGCCACTCAGGCGCCCCTTATTCTTTGTTTTAAGTAAAAAGTTCATTGAGTTAAAAATATTCCAAAATATGTCTTAGAACTGTTTCTAGTCGGAGTCCATTAACAGCCTCACAAACTTCCAACACAAACCGGAAAGCCTTGGGACTATTCCCTCTCCATCAGTTCTGACATGCACGCTATCTTTAAATTATATCTACCCTACCTCTTATGTTTGCCAAACGTATTTCCTCCGTTCTATTCCATTGTCAGTACCTTCTCTTCAGCTCTCATAATTCCTTTTTAGATAATTATAACAACATCCTAATTGCTTTCACTGAAAGTAGTTTTCATTTCCTTCAAACATCCATGGAATGACATTGGTGTGTGCTCTTTAAGCAAAAGGAATAGGATCACATTTCTCTCTTAAACCCTTTATCACTCTTTCCATCCCTTGAATAAACATACAGACCAGTT
The DNA here is from genome assembly GCA_003697995.1 of Taxidea taxus jeffersonii. Taxonomy (NCBI): domain Eukaryota; kingdom Metazoa; phylum Chordata; class Mammalia; order Carnivora; family Mustelidae; genus Taxidea; species Taxidea taxus. The sequence continues at coordinate 197,383 of ML103391.1, forward strand.
TGTCCAAATGTAGACAGTCCGGTGGTTACTCCTGCTGTCCAGCTGTGATTATCCGTAGTGCCTTCCTTTGCTCTCTCAAGTGCCTTGTTTGAATAATAACTTATATGGTTACTCTTTTTCATTGCCTTATTTAATTTGAATTCTATCCCTTTACCTACAAAATCTTCATTCGTGATATATCCTGCTATTAGGAGAGGCAAGATTGATCCCACACCCTGGTTTCCCTGCTGTAAAATCTCAGTGCATCAAAATCATGGATTGTGTCTTCATCATGTTTGAACTTCTAATATTCAGCACCACACCTGGCACTGAATAGGCACTTTATGATGATTTGGGTATTTTGAAGAGTTGTATTTAAAATTAAAGTTTTTGTTACTAATAATATTCTGTGTGTACCATGCTTGGATTGTTAGGTATAGACATATAATTTTTGATATTCTTTCAAAACATGTTCACTTGCTCCTTCAACAGACTGTTACTGACCATCTGACGTGTACTAATTGAGCAATGTGGAACCTTACATGGAACCAGAGAAACTGAAAACGAAAAACGTAACCAAATAAGGGCGTAAGTGTTATAAGAAGATACTGGAATTAGATTCCATGTACTGTGAAGGCACAAAAGAGGACATGATCAAGTCTCGGTGGGTGCTGGGAGAGCCGTTTTATGAGAGAAGTGGCTCTTGAGCTGAGTCCTGGAGGATGAGCAGTTGTTTGTCTGACAGACAATTTGGGGGAGGCTCTTCCAGGCCTGAGCATGAAGATGTGAAGTAGATCTGCACATTCAGGGAGGTGTTACTATTTAGCAGAACTGGAATAAGACATAAAAGAAGCCATAGATGAGGCCAGACAGGTACACAGAGACCGAGCCTGGGGAGGATTCTGGGCCAGTCCCTGTTAACGAGGATGAGGGAAGGGCATGAGCAGTATAGAAATCCGGATACTCAGTCGGATTGCAAGTCGGATTGTATTGAAGGAGAGAGGTACTTAATCTTAGGTAACAGGTTATTTCAGATATCCAGAAAAGAAAAACAGCATGTGAATTTATTTAAAATTTTAAAAGTATTTTATTTATTTATTTGAAAGAGAGAGAGAGAGATTGAGCATAAGGGAGAGGCAGAGAAGATACTCCACTGAACAGGAAGCCTGATGCAGGGCTTGATCCCAGGACCCTGATATCATGACTAAGCATTCAGGAGCCCCTAGTGTGTGAATTTAGACTCCACTATGGAAAATAGGAGGAGATCAGCGTTGGGCAAAATATTAAGGAAGCAGATTTGAAGGGCTTGCTGATTGGACAGGTAGAGAGAAGGAAGATATGACCAAAGGATAAATTACAGTTTTCTGTTTTGGCTAATTTAGTGTTTGGTGCTGCCATTTGCCAAAATGAGAACATTAGAATGAGCAGTGAGTTCTTGAGGAGTAATGGATGGGGTAAAAAAAGGGGTCTATAAAGAAGACTATAAAGAAATGGAGAAGTAGGAAAATAATCAGAAAAGAACCGGTCATAGAAATTTAGGATTGGAGGATTTTAAACTATGGAGGATTATTATCAACAGTAAAAAAGGCTACATGTCAGCCTGGGATTATAGGGACTGAAAACAGTAAGAAATATATTCAGATATAGATACCTGACTTTAATAATGCCCTTGGCAAAACAATGGCATAATGCATAAAATTTTATTCAGTTACACACAGATTTATTCAGTTCTTCTAAAGTTTCAGGTTCCAGACTAGGATCCATGAATACTGACATGAATGGGACCAAGCTCTGCCTCCAGGATTCATGGTCCACAGGATAAGTCAAACATGTAAGCCAGGGTAGCCACTTTATTGACCTTGTCTGAATACAAGTGTGAAGCTTTTTTTTCTTTATTGTGTTTAGCCATATGATGGTCACTTCCTTTTTCCAATCCCTTAATAGAATCTGGGTAGAAATAATATTTTATCTGACAAATTTCAGTTATTCAGTTATTCAGTCCGGGAGATGTTAAAGCCTTAATACCATAACCAGTTCAAAACTTCCTCTTCCTCCACAGTGCACCAGACCTATGACTCAAAACCTGAGGTAAGAAGAAATAAATACTCTCATTTCACGTCCTATAAGAGTTTTCTGACAGCCACAGTTGGTGATAATATTGAATTTAACTATAATTGCAACAGTGTTAAATATTCTCTTTTTTTTCTTGAGAGAGAGAGAGAGAATGAGTGGGGGAGAGTTAGAGAGGACCCTTAGATCATGACCTGAGCCTAAATCAAGAGCCATATGTTTAACCGACTGAACCATTCAGGCATCCCAACATTAGCTATTTTAAAAATGGGCAGGTTTCTGTTACCTGAAGTATTATAAAACTTTCCTATGCTGTGTAAATTTTTAAAGCTGGTTGATAAACTGGGCTGCAGTGCTCCGAGTTCTAAAAGCATAATATACTGGAGAGTCAATGTCAATTGGATATGGGGCTTGAAAATTTTTTAAAAAAGGTGTTTGGGGGGTGGGGTGGTGAAGAGTTATTTCTTAAACCTGACTGATGACACCTTCACAAAAGTCTTGAGCCAGTAGTAATCTTATGTGGAGTCATTACTCCAGGGAGAAAAATCCTACTTTAACCACTTGCAATATCATTCTTGTGAACATTCCATATTTCCCAAGAATGTTGCATAAGTGGCCATTTGTCATTTTGATCACCTAAAACCTAACATTATGAATTCAATACCTTACTGCTAGTTCCTCTGAATTCAGCATACTCCCTGGGTAGAAACTGTCTGGCACTTTGTTCTGTGGGAATTTTTTATATTTTAAGTAAACACTAAGTGTTAATACATGTCAAATCTCGTCTTGCCACTTTGAGATTTTTAACACATTGCTAACTCTGAAAGTTGAAATATTAAATCAGGTGAAAAACAATGCAATAAATTAAAAATCAAAATCTCAAAGCAGTAGAGACCTAGTTTAAGAATTTCAGAAGTTTGGGGCACCTGGGTGGCTCATGGGTTAAAGCCTCTGGCTTCAGCTCAGATCATGATCCCAGGGTCCTGGGATTGAGCCCCACATCAGGCTCTCTGCTCGGCGGGGAGCCTGCTTTCCCCTCTCTCTGCTTGCCTCTCTGCCTACTTGTGATCTCTATCTGTCAAATAAATAAATAAAATATTAAAAAAAAAGAAAAAAAGAATTTCATAAGTTCAAATGTTTTGCCAATAAACAATAAAGAGTAATTCGTTCTTTTATTTTATTTTATTTATTTTTTTAAGATTTTATTTATTTATTAGTTAGAGAGAGAGAGAAAGCTAGCACAGGCAGACAGAGAGTCAGGCAGAGGCAGAGGGGGAAGCAGGGCTCACCACAAGGTGCCCGATGTGGGACTCGATCCCAGGACGCTGGGATCATGACCTGAGCCGAAGGCAGCTGCTTAACCAACTGAGCCATCCAGGCGTCCCTAATTCGTTCTTTTAAAGAACAACAACAAAGAATGTGCAAGACAACTGAATTATTTAAGCAATGGCTCTATTAAATTACTGAAATGAGTTAAAAAAACACAAGATATACATATTAATAGACACGGCTGTTTCTGAAAGGAGGATGAGTCAAAATTTCTCAACAATTGGTACTAAGCAAAATGTTTGTTCAGACACAAATGAGAATTTAATTTGGTGTTCTTAATTAAAATCATGTATTCCAATTTAGATTGCCAATTAAAAAATCAAATGGATCTACTGTGAGATTGGCCATTTAAGGAACTAATATAGGTGATGAAAATTGTGGCTGTTGCTATGAATTCCTAATGATTACTAAATTGACTGTAAATACTTGTACATACACATATACATACATATACATGTATATGTAATGAATGCTATATACTAAATTAATTAAAAAACATAACTATGCATTAGTAGGAAAGAAACTCAAGCTTTTCACAGATTTTAAGTGAAACATTTGTGAAATGAGCAAAGAGGAGAAGCAAGAGGTAAAGAAGGAGCTGCAGCTGGAAGAAAGGGAAGAAGGGGAGAAGAGATATGGAAAGTACCCCTTGGGTAAACAGTG
>ML103391.1:201823-284275 GCA_003697995.1 Taxidea taxus jeffersonii
CTTCTTCTCCTTCTTCTCCTTCTCCTCCTCCTCCTCCCTCTCTCTCTCCTCTTCCTCCTCCTCCTCCTTCTTCTTCTTTTCCTCCTCCTCCTCCTCTTCCTCTTCCTCCTCTTCCTCCTCTTCTTCTTCTTCTTTGGTAAAGATTTATTTATTTATCTTAGAGAGAGAGTACAGGGGGAAGGGGCAGAACAGAGGGAGAGAGTATCAAGAAGGCTCCACGCTAAGCCCAGAGCCTGATGTGGGGCTCAATCTCATGACTCTGGGATCATGACCTTTGCCGAAACCAAGAGTCAGACACTTAACTAACTGTGCCAGCCTGGTGTCCCTTGACCTGTTCTTTCTTGTAATGACTATATTGAGTATTAACTAGGATAGGGTTACGTTAATAGAAAAAGCACAGGAATTGAAGGCAGGAAATCTGGTTGAAATCTGCGACCAGCACTAAAGCTCTAAGGACTCTGTTTCTTTATGCTCCAAGTAAAAAGGAGAAAGTGCCTAATGATTCATATCTTAAAAGTCAATGTGAGTATTAAATGCTATGGCTTCATAGCCATGAGCATATTACAGGCTGTGGGTTCATGTTCAAGAAATATTATCCCTTTTCTTTTTCACTATAGGAGGTGGTGGGTTCTTAATCTTTGTACATTTTCTTGTTTGTTTTACATACAGGTAAGGGAAGGCAAGACACTATCTTGAGTTATTTGTAAATTTGTGACTTAGAGAAAACATGTTTTCAATCAAATCATCTTTGTCCACTGAGTGTGCTATACTAGATAGTGAGAGGGTTAGTTTGTGGAATTTGGTGTGACAATAGTAAAACAGAATTTTATACATCTGTAAGTTTAAGCAGAATTTCCACTGTGCTAATATCTTTCTAATTTAAATATTTAAATTAGTTATGGAAGTACAAACTAAAATTTATTTTTTTTGGCCTTATTGAAAGAACTATAAAAATAACATTGAAAAAACAAACATATGGGACGCCTGGGTGGCTCAGTTGGTTAAGCGGCTGCCTTCGGCTCAGGTCATGATCCCAGCGTCCTGGGATCGAGTCCCACATCGGGCTCCTTGCTCAGCAGGGAGCCTGCTTCTTCCTCTGCCTCTGCCTGCCGCTCTGTCTGCCTGTGCTCGTTCGCTCGCTCTCTCTGACAAATAAATAAATAAAATCTTAAAAAAAAAAAGAAAAAACAAACATACTAGAAATATTATTGTACATTTGATTAATTAATGTTTATTATTAATGTTTTAGGTATTAAATAAGACTACTAGTCTGAAAGTTTTGTTTATTCAATCTGTTTTTTATGTTTTTTTCAAAGATTTTATTTATTTATTTGACAGAGAGAGAGAAAGCATGCACACCCACAAGCAGGTGGAGCAGCAGGTAGAGGGAGAGGGAGAAACAGGCTCCCTGATGAGAAAGGAGCCTGATGTGGGGCTCGATCTCAGGATCCTGGGATCATGACCTGAGTAGAAGGCAGACGCTTAACTGAGCCACCTAGATACCCTGTTTTATGTTTTTAAGATAAATTTTTTCTAAGCTATTCTACAATTTTACTTTTATTAGTTCAGACTAGTCTTAACTTTCTTTTATCCAAATCTCTGAGTATATCGTAAAGATTTAGTTAGGAAGACAGACTCAATAATAGATTATTCAACAAAGATAGCTTAGTGTAAAAGTTGATTACATTGTATCAAAGGACAGAAAAATTATATAATGGGATAACTAAGTACAAGAAACAGGTGTCACCCATACAACTGGGGAAATGAGAGCCAAAGTTCAGGTTATTAGAACCTAAACTCTCAGAACAGGATTCCTGTCAAGCTGGCATTCACACTTCTGAGGTGAGGGTTGCCACCAGGCTCAAGCTGGCATCTCAGGAGCTCAGAGCAGCAATCAGACCCCTGAGGAAATCTGACCCAAGAGGAAGGGGCACTGCCAGGATGGCTGGTGCTGATAACTCAGAAGCCCCAGAGAAGAGTCCCACATGGTTCACCTCAGACATGTAAAGAGAGAGCAGGGCCCTCCTGGTCCTGGAAACCCTGAGGGCAGCAACAGAGTTTTACTGGAAATGTAGAAAGCAGCTAGAGGAGGGAACCAATTGCTGCTGGCATGAAGGCGATGAGCGGAGTTCCCGGATACCAACAGCCAGAAGTAAGGATCCAGTCCTTTCTCCCCTGTCTTCCACCACGTCTCTAAAGTCCTCAGTTGGTATCATCTAATAGAAGGCAAAGGAACATGGTTTGTTCCTCAGCACCAGTGAGGAAAGAAAAGAAAAAGTCACCTGGACTGAGGGGCAGTGGCTTTGTAACTGGCACAGTGCCATTTCATAGGCTGAGCAAAATCTTGCTCATCAGTTTTATTTAGCAAATTCACTTACATATCAACTTGTGTTTATTTTGTGATAATCCATCAACAAGCCCATCAATAAGGAATTGGGCATTTGGTGTTTATGAAAAGCATATTTATGTTTTTGGTTACAATCTAGTATAATTTTTAGTTCAATGTTAAATGTCTTGATTTAAATACAATCAGAGAATTGTTGAGTTATCATCATCTGTTCAGTTGATTACCTAAATATAAGAATTTAGTTGAAAAGCTGAGTCCTGGTAAATTATTACTTTTTTTAAATTAACACTTTAAATATTCATTGATAGGATATATTTTCTACCTTAGGGCTTTAAACATTGAATAATAGTTCATTATTTTCATAGTTGTCATCGTTGTCATTGTCGTCATCGTCACCATCATCATCTGTACTGCATTAACACCCTGCTTCAGTCTTTAATCATACAACAGTATCCTGTATCCTGAATCTGCTCAATGTTGACATCAAGCTTCTCTATTTACTGTGTCCGATGGAAGAAAATGTGACAGTGATTTGCTAGGCATAATCATATTTGTCTTACTGTACAAAGAGGACCAACCCTTCATGCTGCCAAAATTTTTCTTGCTTGTGTGATTATCTCTATTATTGGTGCTCCTTTGAAATACCTCTGGGCCTGCATTTATTTAAAAGTTCCACTGGAATCACATATTTATCATGGAGTATGCAGCAGGACACAAAACATGTTCTATCGCAATTGGAAGGAAAGGAAATTCGAGACTATAGTATAAAACTAACATAGTGACCAGAGTTGTCTAGTGTTTCCCAAAGGATCCATGAATCTAGAGCTTACTGGATGGTACCTCTCAAGTTTTCATTTTCTTTGCAGTCTCCAATAGTTCTGTCTTTGAAAGTGTTTCTGCCAAGACTGATAATCTCAGAACTGAGTCTGGGAAGCAAACAATCCAATATCCAGGTAAAAAAGAGTGGAGAATGATGAGTACATTTTTCAGATTTGTTCTTTTTCATTCCATTAAGTTTCTTCACCCTACAAAAATAAATAATTCTATTGTCTAGATCAATTCACTTCATTCATAGGAGATTAAGAATAATAAAATCAGTAAAGTGGAAACTATGGGCAAGAAAGAGAAAGAATTAAAATGCCTAGATCAACCTTATTCTAGTTAAAATACCAAATAGTCAAACTAGAATGGTAAAATAATGTTTTTGAATAACATTTGAATCCAAATCAAAATAGCATCTTTGCTATTTTGCTATTTGAATCTTTTTGTGTAAACAGTGGACATTTAAGATGTTCTGGAGCAGAGGGCCAGGTTCTAAAGGCAAGTACTGTCAAAGTCAAAGCAGGACCTTGTTCTCACCAGGGGTCCCTTGGGTAAGTAGACACTTTCCTACACTAGGAAAGAGTGGAACCAAAGGAGAAGCAGAGAGATTAGTGGGTAAAGTGCTTGGGAGGGGTGCCTATGCGGCTCAGATGGTTAAGCATCTGACTCTGGATTTGGGCTTAGGGAGTGATCACGGGGTGATGAGATTGAGCTTCCTGTAGGGCTCTGTGCTCAGCGGGGAGTCTGCTGGAGATTCTTTCTCTCTCTTTCCCTCTGCTCCTCTCTCCACTCATGCTTGTACTCTTTTTCTTTCAAATAAATAAATAGATCTTTAAAAAAGAAGAAGAAGAAGTGGGAACCTTCTGGATGCTTTTTCGGGGCACACGCCATGCACTGGAGATGTAAAAAATGTGAGGTCCTTGGTTGTTTAATAAATAGCCACTAATCTAATAAACTAATAAATAGTAATAATAATATAAATAATAATAATAAACTAAAAAATAGCCACTAATTTAAAAGTAAATATTCAGGAACAGCCAGACCACAATCAGATTCGAAGTCCAGAAAATACATCTAGAAAGTCAATTCCTTAGAATATAAGTGATGTTCTCTATTGTCTCTACCCTGTTTATCGGTCAACATGTGTAGTTTCTATGGAATTGTGTAGGAAGTGTAGAATGGAGAGTCCTACAGGGTGGAAATTTCAAAAATGAATAATGGATGCTTTTGAACTTCTAGCTGGTTATAAGAAAGGTAAAAATCAGAAAACATGTTCTTTATAACTTGATTAAAATCAGTTCTTTATATTCTCAGTCCTAAACCTTGCTTATTATACAAATGATATTTTAAGTGAATCTCCTAACCCCACTCTTTTTAAAGAATGACAGCTGAAATGGTAATAATCAGATGGTATTGGTGAGCTGGTTTTAAAGCCTTATATTTAAAAAAATTCAAAGCTTTAAATTTATTTTTAGTTGAGCATATTTATTTCAACATATTCATAGTGCCAGCTTTTGTTCTCTACCCCCAGATTTTGTTCTCCACTCTGAAGACTGCAGTGTACAAAACAAGCACTTGAAAAGGAGAGGATGAGATGACACTAATTCTATATATTTTATTCTCTGGCATATTTGCTTATGAGAGGGTGGACCAAGGGATTAGGGTCCATGGCAAAAATATGGTCTCTGCATTGTCCACTGCTGGAATGCTGGTTGGTTAATCTTGGGCCAGTCACATGCTTCTACAAACTTCAGATTCCCTGTACAAAGTCCTAGGCTCATCATGTAGTCACACAGTTTTTATTTCAAAATATAACTATTACCCCGATATGCTATCTTTCTAGGGCTACCATAACAAAGTGCCACAGGCTGGATGGCTTGAACAACAGAAATTTATTTCTTATTATCCTGGGACTAGCAGTCTAATGTGTCAGCAGGATTGGTCTCTGTGGTCTCTCCCCTTCGTTTGTGGGTGGGCATTGTCCTCCAGTTGTCTTCACATCGCCTCCTCTGTCTGTGTATGTGTGTGCCCTAATCTCCCCTTCAGTCAGTCATATTAAAGTAGGTCCACCCCAATGACCTCATTTAAATTTACTTACTTTTTAAAGATGCTCTCTCCAAATACAGTCATATTCTGAGGTGCTGGAGCTTAGGACATCTGAATTTGAGAAGGACACAATTCAACTCCATTGGCTGTTAGTACTTTGTTAATGAATTTCTACTACTTAAATCAAGACTAATATTTTAGAAAAAAAAATCTAAAAAAGCCCCCCACCCTGCCCCCCTAAAAACTTCAAACCAAAGATCAATATTTTAGAAAGGGCAAGTCATGAGAAAGAAAAGAAAGAGACTGAAAGAAAAGTAAAGAGGAAAGAAAAGTCCTGGCTAACTGAGAGTCTCCCTAATTATGTGAAGTTTCAAAATTCTAACCATCTGAGTGTTCAGAGAAATGTTTGTATCTCTCTTTACTTTCATTAAAAGTCTCAATATGTCAATCAGAATATACAATTCCCATATGAGAAATTTCCTCAAATTGCTTTCTCTAAATCCATAGCAAAAATAAATTTATATATTTGGCAAGTGTGCAAAAGCTCAACACCATTCTAACACTGACAGAATAATTCAAAAGGATTTTAGATGAGACTTATATTAATACTGGCTCTAATTAGCACTCTAAAAGGTATAACATTCTTTCCATGCACCTGAGCTCTATTCAGAAAGGTGTTAAATTCGTTTTATTTCTTAGGGAAAAGAAAAATGTGGAAGAAATTTTGAGAAATAGGGCTATAGTGATCACGAGAGTATACATCGTGTAGATTAAGTAATTAAAGCTTTAATGGAGAAAAGTATCACGTTAAAAATAATTCCATGGATGTTGCTAGCTAAGGATTACAAGCAGAAGTTGAGAACATAAGTTCTGTAATGATCTCTTGCTTGGATAGGGATTAAAGAGTCTGTTCCTTTCTGCCATAGGGACAAGTAACTCCATGTAGATGTTTCTCCTTAGAGAGCAGTCTCTGAGATTCATCCTTTCTACAGTCATTTGAGCATGTGCCTTGTTTCATTACTTCTCCCCTTTTCTGCCACAGTGCTAGGTTGTTTTTGGCCATGATAACACACGATGCTTGTGAACCTTTTATCTTCAGATGAGTCTCTGTGGACCCCTCTAGGATGCATCCTTAGCTTTGTAAAGAAGATTGGGGAAACTCACCACTTGCAATATTTTCAAAGTTTGAAAATTCCTGAAGAAGAACAGTGTATTTTAAATATATTTATGCTAAACTACTCTTTTAATTACATACATATATGTGATTTTTAACAAAATATTATATATATAAAAACAAAGTTGAAAGCTCTTCCACTATTTGAATTGGTGAGGCCCATGATGCCCCTGGAAGTACTGATGGACTTGGACAGATTTTCTGGAAATTACTCTAACAGAGCTGGCTTTAATAATGATAGGATGAAAAGAGAATTTGTTGTAGACAGAGGATGTTTAATGCTTTCAATATTTTCATCTCTGATGAAACATTTGGCTTTTCTAGAGTGTTGTAAATTTTCACACTTGCTCCAATTTCTAGTTTAAAATCCAGTAGTGTACACTGTATATGGCGACTGGTGGAACTCTACCTCCTTCAGCTTCACAGCCTAATGTCAATAATTTCTTAAGGCACTTTAATTTTCTTTTTTTATTTCCTTTTTTCTTTTTTGGGAGAGAGAGAGAGAGAACGCATGTGGGGAAGGGGCAAAGGAGAGAGAAAGTCTTTTTTTCAAGATTTATTCATTTGAGAGAGAGAGACAGAGTACTAGTGGGGGGAGGGGCAGAAGAAGAGGGACAAGTAGACTCCCCACTGAGTGTGAGGGAACTCAATGCACAGCTTGAGGGGGGTTTGATCCCAGAACCTTGAGATCATGACCTGAGCTAAAGTCTGACACTTAACTGACTGAGCCACCCAGGTACCCTGGGTGAGAGAGAATCTTTTTTTTTTTTTTTTAAAGATTTTATTTATTTACCTGATAGACAGAGATCACAAGTAGGCAGAGAGGCAGAGAGAGAGAGGAGGAAGCAGGCTGTCCGCAGAGCAGAGAGCCCGATGCAAGGCTCGATCCCATGACCCTAGGATCATGACCCGAGCCGAAGGCAGCGGCTTTAACCCACTGAGCCTCCCAGGCGCCCGGAGAGAGAATCTTAAGCAGACTCCATGCCTAGTGTGTAGCCTGACCCAGGGCTCAATCACAGGACCCTGAGATAAATGACCTGAGTAGAGGTCAAGAGTCAGTTGCTTAACTGACTGAACTACCCAGGTGCTCCAGGAGTTTTAATTTCATAGGCAATAAAATTGGATGTTTTTAAACAAGTTATTCTGAGAAATTTGTAATAAAAACAAGATACACTTGGGCAAATTCTCCTCTGCTTCTAGGTAGACTCTTTTTGATGCTTGACACTTGCTTTGGTGTTTTTCTGACTAACTGGAAAGTATTTACAACTTTGCTTCCTTTTTGTTCAATTAGTAGCTCTTCTGTGACTGGAACTAAATCTATCCTTAACTTCTACAAGCATTATTTCATCATAGGAGACATCTGTCTTAGGAGAAAAGCAATAAAACAGTTGCCCCTCCCCCCCAAATATGCTTTATAAGTAGAATTAGCTGTTTCACATACTGTCATAGGAGTAATTTACATACATTAGCTCAATCTATTTTCATGAGTTTATTAGGTAAATATAGCTAACCTTTCTCTTTTAAAGAGCAGAAGGCAAGTGGAGAAAAAGGTCAACTGCAAATATTTCAAGGTGCATTGTGTGCCACTTAGGAAAGAAGATAGAGACAACAGACTTCATCATTTACTAGTTTTGTCACATATCACGTAAAGAGTAAGTGGTCCTAGAGAAAAACCTAATCAGAAACTTAATTTGGAAAATTGCATTGCTAAAACCTTTTTATGGAAAATGCAGGAGTATTCTTACAATTGTATAAAACACCAGAAATGCCTTTCTTTCAGTATATGACATTATTTTCTTAGTATATATCTCTCCAGTATCTCATCTAGATGCTCAAAGATATCAAATGCTTTTGGTACATATTTTTAAGTGATTTTTTAGAAGAAGTAATTCTTTTTTTTAGATTTTATTTATAAATAAATAAAATATAAATATATATTATATATATTTAATATATATTATGTATAATATACATAATATAAAATATATAAATATTTATATAAATATAAATATAAATATGACAGAGAGAGATCACAAGTAGGCAGAGAGGCAGGGGTAAGCAGGCTCCCTGCTGAGCAGAGACTCCGACTCGGGACTCTATCCCAGGACCCTGAGATCATAACCTGAGCCAAAGGCAGAGGCTTAACCCACTGAGCCACCCAGGTGCCCAGAAGTAATTCTTAATAGGAAATTCAACAGGTTATTTCATGTTGCTAGACACACTGATACTTTGTTTTTTCCTTTTTCTTCTGTGCATGTATTTCTAATATGCATGTATTATTTATGTAACAACAAAAAATGAAGGTGCATTGTATTATTTATCTTTTCAGGCAGTCCTGTCATGGAAATCCACTTTGATTTTTAACAAGTGTGAGAGTTATTTTAGCCATTTAAATGTTCCCTATAGGTTAAGATCATAATCCAAGATGATTAAGGAGATTGAGTTCTCTCTTAATTGATTGTTTTTATAGACACAGAGAGATAAACTAAGCCATTAAACATGGGTTGCTTTTACATCTGAAAATACTTGGCAAATCATTTCACTGCTGTTCTTTCTTTACTGAACATAACATCTACATTGTCTGAATATGTGTGTGCATTATATCCTTTTGTTTATATTTTAATGATCTTGTAGGTATATACAACTTCCTTACTTGATAATCAGCTGCACACATTTCAGTAATATCAGTGAGATTTTTTTTATGTGAATTAAGTTTTCCATTTGATGGTTACATTACTGAAGATGTTTGAGAGTTACTTTTTTGTTACACATGAATTTGAAGACATATTTGTGAAACCTCTAGTTATATTTGCTTAAGAATTGAAGATTTACATACTTAAGCAGATTTATTTATGCACTATAAAATTTGGTAATGTAAAATAAAAATATACAACTTTATTTTTTAACCATTCTCAAGTGTTTAATATCCACTGCTATCAAAAAACTCTTTCTTTGTGACAACTTAATTACTTGGAGTTTCTTCCTATCTTGATCTAAAAATGAAAGCAAAAAACAGCTTTTAGTCTAATATTTTATTTATATTTATTTTAAAGATATTTATTTATTTGACAGAGAGAGAGAGAGGAGTGGGAGAGGGAGAAGTAGACTTCCTGCTGAGCAGGAAGCTAATGTGGGGCTGGATCCTAGGACCCTGGGATCATGACCTGAGCCGAAGGCAGATGCTTAATGACTGAGTCACCCAGTTGCCCCTAGTCTAATGTGTGTGTGTGTGTGTGTGTGTGTATGTGTGTGTGTGTGTGTGTTATGTCAGTCACCATCCAGTACATCATTAGTTTTTGATGCAGTGTTCCAAGATTCATTGTTTACATATAACACCCAGTGCTCCATGCAATCTGTGCCCTCCTTAATACCCACCACCAGGCTCACCCATTCTCCCACCCTCCTTCCCTCTAAAACCCTCAGTTTGTTTCTCAAAGAGTCTATAGTCTCTCATGGTTTGTCTCCCCCTCTAATTTCTGCCCCCCTTTCTTTTCCTTTCCCTCTCCTAATGTCCTCCATGTTATCCCTTATGTTCCACAAGTAAGTGAAACCCTATGATAATTGACTTTCTCTGATTTACTTATTTCACTCAGCATAATCTCCTCTAGTCCCATCCATGTTGATGCAAAAATTGGGTATTCAGCCTTTCTGATGGCTGAGTAATATTCCATTGTGTATATGGACCACATTTTCTTTACCCAATCATCTTTAGAAGGTTATCTTCCCTCTTTCCACAGTTTGTCTATTGTGGATATTGCTGCTATGAACATTGGGGTACAGATGGCCCTTCTCTTCACCACATCAGTATCTTTGTGGGTAGATAACCAGCAGTGCAATTGCCACATCATAGGGTAGCTCTATTTTCAATTTTTTGAAGAATCTCCACACTGTTTTCCAAAGTTGCACCAACTTGTATTCCCACAACAGTGTAAGAAGGTTCCCCTTTCTCCACATCCTCTCCAACATTTGTTTCTTGCCTTGTTAATCTTTGCCATTCTAACTGGTGTAAGGGTATATCTCAGTGTGGTTTTGATTTGAATTTCCCTGATGGCTAATGATGATGAACATTTTTCATGTGTCTGTCAGCCATTTGTATGTCTTCATTGGAGAAGTGTCTGTTCACATCTTCTGCCCATTTTTTGACTTGATTATCTGCTTCTTGAGTGTTGAGTTTGAGAAGTTCTTTATAGATCTTGGGTATCAGCCCTTTGTCTCACTTGGGAATATCTTCTCCCATTCCGTGGGTTGCCTCTTTGTTTTGTTGACGGTTTCCTTTGTTGTGCAGAAGATTTTTATCTTGATGAAGTCCCAAAAGTCAATTTTTGCTTTTGTTTCCCTTGCCTTGAAACGTGTCTTGAAAGAAGTTGCTGTGGCTAATATTGAAGAGATTACTGCCTGTGTTCTCCTCTAGGATTTCGATGAATTCCTGTCGCATATTAAGGCCTAATATTTTAATGAGGAAAGTGAAGGGGAATTTAAACAGAAATCAACTCAGAAGAGAACCTGTGAGACTTAAAGAACAATCATTTCTCACCCCAGAGAAGCTGATTTAAGAGGAGCTCATTCATAATACACAAATATATATGAACAATTATTAGGCAAGCTCTTGTCCTATTTTTGGGAAGATTGTAGGAGAGAAATTGAACTCAAGTGATATTTATGATATTTATGAAAATTGATATGATATTTATGATATTTATGAAAATTAAAATTAATTTTTAAAAGATTGATTATATGAAACAATGTAATTTTTTAGTAAAAATGATTTTACAAATATATATTTATTGTTGTGGTTATGTTTTAATGCTCAACTCTTTATCAAATAGCAACTAAGAAATAATTTCTTTTTGTGGTACCTGGATAGCTCAGTCAGTTAAGCATCTAGCTCTTGAACTCAGCTCAGGTCCTGATCTCAGGGTTGTGAGTTCAAGCCCTGTGTTGGGCTCCATGCCAGTAGGTGTGGAGCCTACTTAAAAAAGGAGGGAAGGAAAAAAGGAAAGAAGGAAGGAAGGAAGAAAGGAAAGAAGGAAGGAAGGAAAAAGGAAGGAAAAAAGAATTTCTTCTCTGAATAATTTCATGTTCTTAATTTCTTAATAATGTAAACTTCCAAATTTAGGTGGGATAACCAGCTTTCAAAATATTAATGATGTGCTTTTTATTTACAGCTGAAAAAATTTCTTAAATGCCACTTAATAATGTTAAATTATCTACAGAGGGAAATATATTAGCTACCTGGATAATTCTGATGTTATAAGAAAAACATTCTCATTTTATTAATTTGCTATGATTTCTCTTTATAAAGGCACTATAACTTCAGTTCAAAACACTACACAAACTTTATAATTTGTCCTGAAATATTTTTCATCCATTTTTTTTCTCTCTTCTGAACTCAAATGATGTTGAAAAGTAGATTTGTCACTGTCTTGTCTGTCTGTCCATTTTTCACTCATCTGGAGCATTAGAGGCTGAGTTTATCTCTGAATTGGATATTCATTTAGAAGCCTTTCAGAGCTGCTGTCTCAATGAGTCTGGCAAATTTGGAAACTATTTGTTGTGTCATTTTATTTTTCTCCCATGGCAAATCAACATAATTCATACAGAGCTCTGCCACAATCTCTTTAAAGAAACGAGGCTTCAAGAATGCAAAACTGCTAATAAATATAGTAAACATTAGTTCTATCACAACCACTATTATTTCTTCAAACTGCTGAAGCAAATTGCTATGAGTGATGTTACTGTAATCCATACACTAACAAGAGAAAAGGGATATTGGCAGATTTTTAATTAATGATCCCTATCAATCCTTCTTATCTCCCCCCACCCCAAGCTTCCCACAACTTCCATCCCTGCTTGGAAATGTTTTATTTCCCATAATAAGCCAAAGTTATTGACAGGGAGACATCAAATACCTCAGATATGTTGTAAGTGAGATGGAAGGTCAGGGAGGACTGGGAATAACATTCAAACTGCTCTAACAAAAAAGTGTTTCCAAAGGCATGGGGACTAGGTAATAATAATGCCTACTTATACTGAGAGATGCCAGTTCTTAGTTCTTTGCTGAGAAATGTGTAATTTATTCCTTACAATGATCACACAAGACAAGTGAGATATCATCCTCATTTAATAGGTGAGAAAATGTGAGAGTAGAGAGGTTGGATACTTGCTCTCAGTCACTGCTAAGTAGTAGAAACTTGTTAAGTCCCTGTGTTTAATTTGGACCTGCTATCCCTATTCTCAGAAATCTTCCAGGTTCACCAGGGTTTCATACATTTCTTGAGCTCATAAATACATTTATTTTCTTCTAATTCTAAAGCATTTGAACTTTTTAAATCCTAAAATATTCAAATGTCTTTTCTATTTGGCTTTAAAGTCCTTAGTCTTAGGATTGTGTGTCTTTGTATTCTTAGCACCAAAAAAACCCACAGGGACATTTAAAATGATATGCAATTGAATTTCACCTATTTCACATG
The DNA here is from genome assembly GCA_003697995.1 of Taxidea taxus jeffersonii. NCBI lineage: Eukaryota > Metazoa > Chordata > Mammalia > Carnivora > Mustelidae > Taxidea > Taxidea taxus. Next base: position 214,683 of record ML103391.1, read on the forward strand.
GCACTTTCTTGTGGTCACAATTTGCAGTCATTCTACATTTTTGAGGATATACTACAATATTAATAGATATGATAAGTTACATTGTGCTACAGTAAATGTCCATTATTTTTTGCGACCTATGGTATAGTAGAGAAAATGAAGTTGCTCATGGGGTCAAACTTGAAAATCTCCTCTGGACACTATATTCCCTCTTCATTGTTTTTCATATCTTTTTGGAATAACTTTAATGCCCTGTATCAAGCTCAACTGCTTTTAAAAATCATACACAATCGTTATCCCAACTGTATCCATTAGGCCTTCGCTTCTGTGCTCACTATGAAATTATAAGAGAAACCCACCATGATGTCACTAGGGCATGCTTTTCGTACATCTGCAGAAAATGAGAGAAAGGTACAAATAGAGAATAAGATACAGGTGGCCCAATAATCAACATTACATTGTCTCTTGTGTTCACAACAAATCTAGAATATTATCCAAAGACAGTAAAGATTATATTTTCTTCACTTAAAGATATTAAATCAATTCCTATCTGCTCTTTAATACTTAGTCACGAGAAGCTTCCTTATTTTTCATGCCATTCCACTTTGCTGTACAAGCTTCCCATATGGCACACTTAGAAAATTAGTTGTAAGGGGAAAACAAAGAGAGTCTAGGCTAACCATGCATCTCACAGAATGTTAATCTCTAGCTAAATTACTATATTAAATTCAGATAAAGCAATCTCATGAAAGAATAACAAAGTGTTTAGATTTCATTTATCAAAGAGAAAACTGAACACACGGGTAGTTATTAACAAAATGCGCATATCAGCAATGTCTCCCAATAGGTTATTATTTCATATTCTTTATGAAGTACAGGACATTCGTGAGTTAAATTTTTTCAAGTTTAAAATTTAAAGTTATATTTACACAGTTAAAAGTTTTTTTAAGGCTATGATGTCAATCAATGATGAAAATTTTAAAAAATGTCTTTATTAACTTCATTTCTTTCTTTTTGTCCTTAGAGTAATTCCATTTCCTTAAGAATACAGAGCTAAAGAACTATAAGTAGAATATAACCAATATCACTCTTTTTTTTTTAAAGAGAGTATTTTTTTTTTAAAGATTTTATTTATTTATTTGTTAGAGAGAGAGAGAGTGAGCACAGGCAGACAGAGGGGCAGGCAGAGGCAGAGGGAGAAGCAGGCTCCCTGCCGAGCAAGGAGCCTGATGTGGGACTCGATCCCAGGACGCTGGAATCATGACCTGAGCCGAAGGCAGCTGCTTAACCAACTGAGCCACCCAGCCGTCCCACCAATATCACTCTTGATATCACTAGTAATTAAAAGTTTATTGAATGTTTACTGTATTCAAGATGCTTTGGGGGAAAAAAGAGGAGTAGAATATAGAATAATAGCTATAAACCAAAAATTGGCTTACAATTTTCTTTTTCCCTTCTTTTTCTTTTGGCAAAATTTCAAATATGAATGCTCTGTTTTTTAAAAGCTCAAGTTCTTCTTGATTTCTACAGTCAGATCTAAACCCAAAGGCTATTTCTAACAGAACAGGGTCCCATCTTTTTTCCTCCCACCCAGTCTGTAATGTTTTAGAGAGAAACTGATAACTCAGGAGACAGTTGTGCCTTTTGGAATGGTTCCTGCTAGATTATCTTAGTTCTGCCACTTAAGAGCTAGGCAATTTCAGCCTTTAACTAAAATTCTTTGAGCTTCAGATTCCCTGACTGTAAAAGATACATAATAAAACTTAATCTATATACTTGCTGTGATTAAATGATACAGTACATTAGTATTCTGTGAATCATAAAGTACTATATAAAGGTGTTATGGTATCACGCTATGCTATAAGAAGCACAAAATGTAATAGCCACTCCAAAATAATTCTCTCATTGGTCTGTCATGGGACCTAAGAATACGCCCCTTTGATTTAAAGCACTAGGTTTCAAGGGGATCTCTTTTAAACTACAAATATGTCATATGATACATTAGATAATTGTCATTATAGTCTACCAAGGTAACTTGCAGTGATAGGTCACAGTGGAAAATATATTTTGTTGCAGTAATAAAAGGAAAAAAAAACCCAAAAGCAATAAAAGGAAACAAACTACTGATACATGTCAAAACATAAATGAACTTCACAAATATGTTGAGGGAAAGGGGAAAAGATTTCATACTGTATGATTCAATTTTTGTGCAATTCTAAAATATGTACAACTATGAAGGGCAAAAGGGAATTTTGGGGGGTGATGAAAACATTCTGTTTTCAAAATGGTGTGGGTTAACAGAAAGAACACACACTTATATACCCACATGCCCCACACACATACACACAGAACCACAGATACACAACTACAGATCCTTACTGAAAATACAAATGCAAAAATCCCAAATAAAATAGCAACACAAGGGGCACCTGGGTGGCTCAGTGGGTTAAAGCCTCTGCCTTCGGCTCAGGTCATGATCCCAGGGTCCTGGGATCGAGCCCCACATTGGGCTCTCTGCTCATCAGGGAGCCTGCTTCCCCCTCTCTCTCTGCCTGCCTCTCTGCCTACTTGTGATCTCTGCCTGTCAAATAAATAAATAAAATCTTTAAAAAAAATAAAATAAAATAGCACCACAAATTAAAATTAAAACTAAATTAAAAATTAAAATTAAAATTATCAAAATGGTGTGTGTGTGTGTTTTTTTGAGAAATGCTTTCTCAAAACTAATTTAAAGAATACTTAAGATCTGAAGATTTCAACATATGTATATTATACACCAATTTTTTAAAAAGACCATCTAAGTGTTATTCTGGATATTTTAAAACAGTTCTTATATTTTATGCATACAGGCTGAAATATTTAAAGGTAAAAGGATATATGTAATTCTTGGGATTTAGTAAAACATGAAAGTGATAAAAAATGATGATAAAATGGTGATAAAAATGGTGATAAAAAATGTAGAGTGGGTGAACATATAGATCAAAAGTGATTAACCATACATTAAAAAATGGTGACAGTTGGGTGATATTCACATGGAATCCTAAATTTTCTCAACTTTTGTTTATGTTTAAACATTTTTCAGAGTAAAAAGTTGACTAGAGGGCTCATCTGCATTCATCTCCTCACTTACAAAACAAAACTGAACAGAAGACATAACTTGTTCAAAGTCTCAAAACCAGACAGCAAACCAGCTCCAAAGTTTAACCTTCTTTTTATTTCTCTTTTTTTTTTAAAGATTTTATTTATTTATTTGACAGACAGAGATCAAAGTAGGCAGAGAAGCAGGCAGAGAGAGGAAGAAGCAGGCTCCTTGCTGCTGAGCAGAGAGCCCAATGGGGGCCCAATCCCAGGACCCCGAGACCATGACCTGAGCCGAAGGCAGAGGCTTAACCCACTGAGCCACCCAGGCGCCCCTAAACCTTCTTTTTCTGATCACAAGGGAACAAAATATGAGCACTTGGAAGGCTGCTTTTAAAAAGGGCAGATCAATAGTGCAAGGGTGTGTTTAAGCAATATATCTATATCTATATTTATCTATATTTATATATGTGTGTGTGTATATATATATATATATAGTCTCTGGTTCCTGTTTTGTTGTTATTGTTTTGGTTTTGGTTTCAAAGAGTTGTTTTGTAGATTTAAACTGCATTTTACTGGGATGCCTGGGTGGCTCAGTCAATTCAGGGTCTGCCTTCCCGTCAGGTCATGATCCCAAGGTCCTGGGTTCCAGCCTCAGGTCATGCTCTCTGCTGGATGGGGCGCCTGCTTCTCCCTTTCCCCTTGCTTATGCTCCCTCTCTCTCTCTGTAAAATAAATAAATAAATAAAATATTTTTAAAAATTGAATTTTACTCAAATTTCAGAACCCAAAAGTGTGCGGGTTCTAGAAAGCATTTTTTTGGTACAAAAAATAAAAAATGAAATAAAAGAAACATAAAGCCAAACAAAACAAAACAAACAAACAAACAAACAAACAAAAACCATACAGCAAAGACTTGTTTCTCGCTTCCAGTGCTAAAATCATCCTTCCAATTCTGGCACAAACAGCGAATGCATTCTGTGAGAGGGAGGAGCTTGGTTCTCCATTCTGGTGTGATCCAGGAACAGCTGTTTTCCCTCCAGCTCTGAAAGAGGTGAAATGTGTTAAGCAATGCAAAAATTGTCTTCCAGCCCGCGCGTATGTCTGCGTGTCTGTGTGTGGGAAGGGATGTGTGGGGCGTCAGCTTCGAGGACAACGTGAATCAAATGAGAAAGGTGAGTAGTGTGCAGAAGGGACGAAAAAATGGAATGTGATGGTTCAGGAGAATAAACCACTCTAGATTCGTCTCCTCCATCAGGCACTCGCGTGTGGAAAGTAAATTCCATTTCGAGAAAGAAAAACCTAAGACCGCTTGGTATCGACGGCTGGGGAGTATTTATTCCGTGTTCCACTGATGGGAAAAATCGGCGTCTGGCAGCAGCTGATTGGCGGACAAGAAAATGGTGATAGTGGGGTGGACGAAATTCGAAGAGGCTCCTCCTGCCTCAACCTGTAACTCTTCCTTACTCGTCTCCTCTCCATCCGCGGGACCTTTACGGACCCATCCGAGGTTAAGAGCAAACGAAAATCTGAGTAATATTTGAACAAAACCATCCTTAACATAGTGTCCTACCATCGTTAATCAAAATTTCAGCGATCCGAGGGGAACGTGCTCTCGGTAGTACTGGTCGAGCACCCTTCCTGAGCTGCCTGCCTCCTTCAGTAGCCTCTGAAGACGATGGCTCTATCTTTGGTGGTCGATCCCTCAAACCCCCACTCCACTAAGGTTTCTCCGACAAGAGGGTCCCCTGAGGAACCGGAGGGAAGGGCGGAGAAGGCGAAGGAGGAAGGAGGGGGGATGGGAAAGGGAGAAACATCAGCCCAAGCCTAACAGCTCCAGATCGCCACAAGAGTCCCCTTGACCCTGCGCTGGAGGTGAAGCTCAGAATACACCACCTCCCTGTCCCCGGGCCCAGGTTAGCCGCTGGAGTTGGAGGAACAGCCTCCCCACGCCCCCGCCCCCGCCCCCATCCTCACCCGAGTAGAGGAGTGAAGTGCACGCGGCTGGGAAAGCAGCGGGCGCCGGGAGAGGGGCGGGGAGAGGCGCTGACAAATCAGCTGCGGGGGCGGTGAGCCGAGGAGAAGGAGGAGGGGAAAGAGGAAGGGGAGGAAGACCACGACAACGAGAAGGGGACCCGACAGAGGGGGTGAGAGATCGAGCGCCGCAGCGTGGGGCGAGGTGTGTGCTGGCTTTGGAGCAGACCCGAGGACCGAGCCCGGCCCTTAGCATCCTTTGCGCTCTCTCCCTGCCTTCCCTTCCGACCCTCTGTCTCTTTCTCTCGGATCCAATTGTGCGGGGCCGGGGAGGGGCAATTCGACGACAGGTTCGTGGGTTTGCCTCCCACGCGCCCAGCCTCTCATCACCGGGCTGTGCTGACAGCAACCTCCTCTGGGGACCATCCCTCTCCTGGTGCCGCCTCCTCCCTTCCTGTGCGCTTCTTATTCTCCCTCTTCCCATTTAAACAATATTTGGGAATTGTTTTTATAAACCTTTTGTAAGGGGGTTGTTGAGAAAAACTGTAGTTGTGAGGATCAGAGGGGCCCAGGTAAGTACCCATGGATCTAAACGGGCAGCTTTGTAAATACTGAGGGGAACCGGGGAGGAGAGGAGTCGTGGACTTCTGGGAGGGAGGTTGTTGCTGCCATAAGGACCCGCTGTGTGGAGTCTCTCAGAGGTGGGTGCTTAACTCTTTAGCGTGCTGAGGAAAGTAAGTTGACCTGGCTTCCCCTGGCATCCGATATCCCATTCTTTCGTCCCCAAAGGCTGGAAGGTTATGCTGGTTTTCTGGAATACGCTTTTCCCTTGGGAAACGCGAGGATGCTCCATGGAGCGTGAGCAGCCAACTTTTATTTCTCTTTTACCTTAAATCCCCCAGTCCGTTCTCTCCGTTTTCTCGATGAAGTAAGCAAGCTGTGCTTGGCGGATCATTAACTGGAAGCGCAGGGAGGGCAAGTCAACAGGTGGTAAGGGGTTAACAGGTGCAGGCGCGGGCGGGTTGCGAATGCACGCGCGCGGAGAACGCCCCCTCGGGTGGCGGGCACGAGTCAGAAGACTGATCCCGGCTCTGCACTGGCGCCTGCTCAGAGTAGATAGCTGGGGGCGGGGGTGGCGGGTCAGGTGGATTAGGGCGGGTGCGTTTGGGCTCACTGTGCGCGTGAGGTTGAACCACACCCAGAGTGAGTAGTTCTCTTACTTACCCTCTTGGTGATCGACCAGTTAGCCCTCTTCTGGGATTCATTTTAAGACAGTCCCTAAACCCATGGCTCCAGCTCCTGTTCTTTTCCTGTGATCTTTTAAACGTACTTCTAACTTACCTTGTCACCATTTGGACTCTCGGAAGTTAAAAGAGGGGTCCGTCTTTCCATGTAACTACACTTCGAAAATACAGTAAGAACAACTCAGATGATTCATCCTATTCCATGTTTAGGCAGCTAGAACTTACTAACCAAGATGGATGAGGGCTGCTAAATTTTTAATGCAGAAGCTAAAAAAGAAAAAGAAAAAAGAAAAAAAAAAAAGCTTTTTTTGGGGGGGGTGCCCAGTTAAGAGTCTCACACTTTTGGCATTTATACTGACCTTTCAGTGGTTTTATCTTGGGTGGTTCTAATTTTATTTTATTCTACCCAAAAGTTCTCATTGAAATTATATTTTGTGTTCTCCAGTGTGGTGTAAAGGAATTCATTAGCCATGGATGTATTCATGAAAGGACTTTCAAAGGCCAAGGAGGGAGTCGTGGCTGCTGCTGAAAAAACCAAACAGGGTGTGGCAGAAGCAGCAGGAAAGACAAAAGAGGGTGTTCTCTATGTAGGTAGGTAAGCCCTACATGGCATCTTGATATTTATGACTGATGGGTTAGGATGATTGATGTACTTGCTTGATTCATTTTTGCATCACCACTTGTCAAAAGGATAAACCGAGTCAGAGGACTCTGTGGGTACGTAAATGTGTATATTTGAGCTAATAGTAAAAAGTGAGGATAATCTTTTGTTTTTTCAGAATATTTAATTTTTCAGTAATACTTAGGACTTTTTAAATGAATGCTTCTGTGAATGAGGGACTATAATTCATAAAAACTTTTTAAAACTCAATTTCAAAAAATAATATTTCTAAGAATCAAATTCATTCATGGGCCTTTGATTTTTTTTTTATCATTGTGAGTAATATTAGCAAATTTTAGTGTATTTGTATTTTAAAATAAGACTTCAGTATGGCCCTGGGATATGTAAAAAGAGACCTATTGTGGCCCTAAAAAGGAAAGGACAGAAGAATCTTTGGTAGAATTCATCCTTGTAACCATTTGGTAAACTGAAGGCTAATTGCTCAAAAAGTGTACCCGAGGGTGCCTGGGTGGCTCAGTGGGTTAAGCCGCTGCCTTTGGCTCAGGTCATGATCTCAGGGTCCTGGGATCGAGTCCTGCATCGGGATCTCTGCTCATCGGGGAGCCTGCTTCCCTCTCTCTCTCTCTGCCTGCCTCTCTGCCTACTTGTGATCTCTCTGTCAAATAAATAAATAAAATCTTAAAAAAAAAAAAAAAGTGTACCCGAAGGCTGCGGCTAATATCTCAGAGACATTTATATATCTAATTCATTTATCAAATGACAGACATACTAAATAATGAGACCGATGCTTATCTTTTCTACTTGTTCCTAAATTGCCACTTTGTAATATTCATGCAGATCCTGACTCTGTATTTCTTATCTTGAACTGTGGTTAAGTTGGGTGTTATTTTACAAGCCACTTCAAATTCTTTGGGGAAGGAATAGACACATACATAGACAAACACTCATCCACAGGGACACATGCACACACTCACCTTCTGCTATTCTGCCTCTCCTCTTTGTCTTCTGCTGCTCTGAGCCCTCACACATTCTCTAGTGGCAGCTGGAGCAGCAGGAGCACAGCATGTGCAGGAAGGTGGAGGGTGAACCTATTGGGGGGCAGACGGTGCTGTGCCTATGTCTGTGGGTGAAAGACAGCTATGGTGTCTCTCCAACATGGATGCACTGAAAATGAGTTATACTTGGGATGATTTTTGTGAATCCCTCTCATATTATTTTTTTCTCGTTGCGCATAGACTCTGAATTGGCTGGGTTTGCTACAAATCTTCAGTTAAATTATTCTTTTTCTTAAGATGTATTTTCAGAAAAATCATTGAATTAAAGAGTATTACAAGAGGAAAAAATGAGTTAATTTCAAGTGTTTTTGTGAAGTGTGAATTATATCTTTTTAGGTGGAATTTGGAATACCGGATCAGTGTTGCACACATAATCAACATCTTTATAGTTGTCCTCAGTTTTCTAAGTTGTGCAAGTGTGTGCTTGCAACTATTCTTTGATTTCCATTATTTTATAATTTAGTAACTCTAAAGATTTTTTTAAGATGCTAATATTTACTCCTTTAATTGGTAGTGAGTCCGGAACTATTGAATGGTAATTTAATACACTGCTGTTTTCTAGGTAATAAACAGGTTTTATCATCTGTAAAACTTTTTGTTTTCATTATCAAAGTATACATTTGGGCAAATGATTTTATTTTTTTTATAATCTATTCTGTTATTTGTTATTACATAAAGTTGTAATTTGTTTACATGTCACATGTATTTTTAAATCATCTTCAATATTTATCATGGTATTTAACACGTAGTGCATTCTATAAATTATTTATTGGTTGTGTTCCAAAGGATAGTTAAAATTCGAACTCAAGGTCAGGATTTAGGATGAAAACTGACTATGATAAGACAGAGTATATAGGTCAGGATTGATAAAATTTTCTGTAAAGTGCTAGACAGTATAAATATTTTAGGCCACAAGATCTCTGTGTCAGTGAATCAACTCTGTGGTAATGGTGTGAAAGCAGCCATAGACAATAATTAGCTGTGATCCAATAAAACCTTACTTACTGAAACAGGTGTTAAGTTCCTTTGGCCCATAGACTGCAGTTTGCTGACTCCTGGAAAAGTAGAGAGAACATAGACTTCATGTCACAAAAACCTAAATTCTAATCCAGGCTGCATCATTTATTACTTTTAGGATGCTATAAAAGTTACTTAACATCTATGAGCTTTATTCCTTCATTTGTGAAAATATTATTTAGATAAATGCAACTGCTTTGCAGAGTTTGTGTGAGAATGTCATAATAAAACAAAACACATGAGTAATAAAGCACACTTTAAAAAAAATTAAAGGCTTTATTTTTTTGGTAGCAATTTAGGTTCACAGCAAAATTGAGAGGCAATTAACAGAGGTTTCTCCTGTACCCCATGCCTTCACACATGCATGGCCTCCCCCATGATGTACACCCTCCACCAGACTGGTACATTTATTAAAACTAATGAACCAACATTGACACACATCATAATCACCCAAAACCCATAGCTTAATTTAAGGTTCACTCTTCATGTTTTGTATGTTATTTATAGTCTCTGCATCTGGACAAATGTATAATGAAGTGTATATGATAGTGTCATATAGATATTTTTGGTATCCTATTTGTTTATGCATCACTATTCATTTCCTTCCACCAACCCATAGCAACCACTGATCTTTTTTTACTATCTCCACAATTTTGCCATTTCCAGAATGTCATATACCTGGAATCATACAGTATGTAGACTTTTAGGATTGGCTTCTTCCACTTAGTAATATGCATTTAAGGTTCTTCCATGTCTTTTCAACACTTATTTGAAAGTAGCTCATTTCTTTTTAGTATTACATACTAATTCCGTTGTCTGGATGTACCACAGTGTTCCATTCACCTACTGAGGGACATCTTGGTTTCTTCCAAGTTTTGGCAAGTGTGAATAACACTACTATAAACATCCATGTGCAGGCTTTCGATTGGACATAAGCTTTCAGTTCCTTTGAGTAAATACCAAGGATCACTATTGCCGGATCATATGGTAAGGATATGTTTACTTTTATGAGGAACTGACAAACTGTCTTCCTAAGTGGCTGGACCATTTTGCATCCCACCTATAATGGAATAACTGTTCTTGTTACTTCACATCCTTGTTAGCATTTGGTGTTTCAATATTCTAGATTTTGATCATTCTAACAGGTGTGTTGTGGTATCTGATAGTTTTAATTTAATTTAATTTCCCAGATGACATATGATGTGGAGCATCTTTTCATAAGGTTATTTGTCATCTATATATCTTCTTTGGTGAGATATCTGTTAAGGTATTTAGCCTGTCTTAATCTGGTTGAGTTTTAAGAGTCCTCTGTGTATTTTGGATAAAGTTCCTTTTCAGACATATCTTCTGCAGCTTTTTTCTCTCAGTCTGTAACTTTTCTCACTCTCCACACTTCCTTTCATAGAGCAGAAATTTTTAATTTTAATAAAGTCCAACTTATTGATTCTTTATTCCATGAGTTTTGTTTTTTGTGTTATATCTAAAAGTCATTGCCATACCCAAGGTCATGTAGGTTTTTTTTCTGTTATTCTAGGAGTTTTATGGTTTTGTATTTTACATTTAGGTCTGTGATCCCTATTGTGTTAATTTTTTATGAAGGGTTGTTGTCTATTCTTTGTCTCCTTCTCCATGTTTCTTCTTTCTTCTCGCATGTAGACGTCCATTTGTTCCACCACCATTTGTCAGAAAGACTGTCTTTGCCTCATTGTATTGCTTTCACTCCTTTGCAAAAATCAATCAGTTGGCTGTATTTACATGGTTCTATTTCTAGGCTCTTTATTCTGTTCCTTTGATTTATTTGTCTATTCTCTTAGAATTATCACACTGTCTTACTTACTATAGCCTGGCAGTAAGTCTAAGAAGCAAGTAATATCACACCTATGATTTTATACTTCAATATTATCTTGGTTATTCGGGACCTTTTGCCTCTCCACATAGACTTTAGAATCTGTTTGTTGATATCTATAAAATACCTTGCTGAGATTTTGATTAAGATTGCATTGAACTTTATATCAAGTTAAGAAGAACTGACATCTTGACAGTATTGAGTCTTCCGATCCATAAACACAGAATATAACTTCTTTTATTTAGTTCTCTGCTTTTGTTCATGGAGCTTTGTAGTTTTCCTATAAAGATCTTGTACATATAGTTGGTTAAATGTACACTAAAGTATTTCATTTTTTTGGTGCCAATATAAATTGTATTGTGTTTTAAATTTTAAATTCCATTTGTTCATTGCTGGTATATATGGAAGTGATTAACCTATGTTTATTAACATTGTGTTCTAGAGTCTTACAAAAATTAGGCTTTTTTTTTTTTTTGGTCATTGTTGATTCTTTATAATTTTCTATATAATCAAGTCATCTGTGAATGAAGACCATTTTATTTCTTTTTTCCAAGTCTGTATACCTCTTATTTCCCTTTATTATCTTATTGCATTGGCTAGGATTTCCAGTATGATGCTTATGCTTGCCTTGTTCCTGGTCTTAGTAGGAAAGGTCTAGTTTCTTGCTATGAAATATGATGTTATCTGTAGGTTTTTTTTTTTTTTAAAGATTTTATTTATTTGTTAGAGAGAGAGAGTGAGCACAGGCAGACAGAGAGGCAGGCAGAGGCAGAGGGAGAAGCAGGCTCCCTGCTGAGCAAGGAGCCTGATGTGGGACTCGATCCCAGGATGCTGGGATCACGACCTGAGCCAAAGGCAGCCTCTTAACCTACTGAGCCACCCAGGCGTCCCTATCTGTAGGTTTTTTTGTAAATATTCTTTATCAAGCTGAGGAAGTCCCTTCTATTCCTAGTTTACAGGAAGTTTTTAATCACAAATAGATGTTGCATTTTGTTAAATGCTTCTTTTGCATCTATTGATATGATCATGTCATTTGTCCTTTTTATCCTGTCAGTGTGATGGGTTGCTTTAATTAATTTTTTTTCTTTAAGCTCTTTTATTTAAACATATAATGTAACCCCACCACCCTCTCCCAACCCCTCTCCCCTCCACCCCCCTCAGTTTGTTTTATGACGTTAAGAGTCTCTTTTGGTTTGTCTCCTTCCCGATCCCATATTGTTTCATTTTTTTCTTTTCCTACCACCTTAACCCCCACCCCCATTGCATCTCCACTTCCTCATATCAGGGAGATCATGTGATAGTTGTCTTTCTCCAATTGACTTATTTCGCTAAGCATAATATGCTCTAGTTCCATCCATGTCGTCGCAAATGCTATAATTAATTTTTAAATAATGAACTAGCCTTGCACACCTGGCATGAATTCCACTTGGTTGTGAAATATAATTCTTTTTTATACATCATTGAATTTGATTTGTTAATATTTTGTTAAGGATTTTTGTAAAGCATACTTTTGTATATAGGAGCCATGCTTCTTATCAAATAAACTGTCTAACAGAATAATTACTTTGTCAACATATTTTCTTTTTATTTTTTCATTTGTCATACAAAACTCACAAATAACTATAGAATAAAGTTTCCTAACTTTGGAAAGACTGAAGATGTTTAGTAGACTGTTTTCTTAAGCCTGATGAAAAAGTAATCTCATTCCTTTATAATATTATTTTTGGGCAGCTATCTTTTAACTAATTGAAGAACTACCATAAGAATCAGTGCTATTTTATGAACTTTTTGTTTATGATTTGTTTGTGTATAAATTTGCAATCAACATACTTCAATTTACTAAACAACAGTTATCTCAATCAAATAGCTTAGGAATTATAAATCTAGAGTCCAACTGAAGAGCAAAAAATTTAGTTTCCTTTGTGTGATGTCAAGTATTATAACAGTAAAGGTAAGAAAGTTATCTTCAAAACTCTCTCAGTGCTACTTTGCTCAGTAAGCAGCAATGGTTAAGGGTATGGATTAATATCAAACTCTCAAATCGCAATATAGTTCACCTGGCCATCAAGCTGATAAAAGACAACATAACAGGTACAACAGTAGTACAGTTGACTATGACTGTAGTATAGTCTGACTATGAATTCTTGCAACTCCTAGGCATTACTTTAGACCTTCTCCGCTATGCCGTGTGAAGTCATGAGAGATAAGGTGAGATAGTTGTGGTCACCTCAGCTGATGGAAGCTTTCAGCTTTGGTCTCTCTTCAGTTTAGTAATCACGTAGCTACTTGGTACCTATATGTCGCTATATGTTTTCAATTACAGTTTACTCATCAGTTAAATGTTAATTACTAATTATAGATACCAATGAACAACTGATAGCAAATAACAGGTGATTGGTTTGATATGAAGCAACTTCATTAAAACCCTCATTTATCCTTGAATCAGGATACATTCCATGATTTAGACCAATGTCCAATTCTCAGGTATTGCTCAGGCAGAGAGGAAAGACCATTGACCAAGTGGTAAACATGTCTTTCAAATAGTCATTTTAAAAATATAGAGTACATGGAGTGGTAGATGAGTACTAATAAGTAGCATTCCCTTATATACAAGCTGTTCTCACCTTGCATATTTCCAGGATAGGAGAATTTCAGTTAAGACAGTTAGTTGAATGATACCAGTCCCTCACAACACAGTTCAAATTTGTTACTACAGTATATAAACTGTGATTACATAAAGTACAACCTTTGCTCCTAGTTCTTCAGCCCATAAATTGCTGCATAAATAACAGAAACTCATTATAATCCAGGATCAAATTATATCATTTCTTCCAAGTTTGTCAGTGATTGATCATTGCACATCTGCTATTTAGCTCACAGGTGGCAAATCCCATGGTTATGATGGTTCCTTGTCTCCCAAAGATAAACCCATGTAATAATTTATAAAATGCACAATTGAAAAAGGAAATTGGCCAAAAAAGATGAAAGTGCAGCAAAGAAATGACATGAAAATGCTGGAAGTAAAATTTGAATCAAATAATGTTTTCTTTATACAACAAATAGCTGACTTTGGGAATGGTAACACTGCTACTGTTCAGGAGACTCTAGATAATGTAATCAGAAGAACTTACTCAAGCTGAAGTAAGCAAATGAAAAAAAGTTGTGATGAATAAGTTGAAGATGTTTCAGAGGAAGTGCTGCTGCAGAAATAACTCACATTAAGGAACTATTAGAGATCTAGCATGATAAAAATGCAAAGGGTAACGTTTTGGAAACTGATCCAAACTTACAAGAGTATGACAATTCTCTAAGACTTAGAAAAGATGCTCATGCCAAATATGAAGTTATATAATGAGAAGAAGACAGCACTGTTTAAACTAATCTTGATAAGTATTTTACAAAGAAATAAAACACTTTAATTCTTAAATTATATGCAAAGGAAATATTAATATTGCTAATTTTTCATTTCCCTATAAGTTTATAAATGAGTAAGAATTTTTAATGTTTTGACAAAAAATTTAAAGGTCATGGGACAATTGTAACTTTTACTACTAATTGTCATTTTCTTCATTGATATTTAAGGCCACTTTCTACAGACAACTCAGCTTTTATATGGTCACTTTACAGTCCCATAGTACTATGTAAAGTGACCATTGACTGCAAAGTATGCATATATACACATGAACACATTGACACATCATATTACATATGTAAACTGCTATCCTGTATCCTTTTATATATTTAGTAACTGCACAATTTCATTATGTAAACTTATGATTAATGATTTGTTCTGTTTTAAACTGCAAATCCCTCTACAAATATTACCTGTAAAGTGTAATTATTTCTTACTTTATGATATGTACTAAACACTGTTTTAAAATCTTTATGAGTATTATTTCCTTTGATTTTTCATGTTGACTGAATGATGTGTATTTGATTATTATGTGGTAAAGTAAAGATTTAAATCGAGGAAATCTAAATCCAGAACCTACATTTTAAAATTTTATTTTAATTTCTATTATTGAAATATATTTAACATTCAATATTATATTAGCCTCAATTGTAATAGTGATCTGACAATTCTATACATTACATGCGTGCTCACAACAGTAAGTGAAGTAACCATCTGTTACCATATGGGGTACCTGCTTGGCTCAGTCGGTTAAGGGTCTGCCTTCAGCTCAGGTCATGATCCCAGAGTACTGGGATCAGCCCCATTTCTGGCTTCCTGCTCTGTGGGGAGCCTGCTTCTCCCTCTCTCTCTGCTCTTCCCCACCTTGTGTGCAATCTCTCTCTCAAAATCTTAAAAAAATAATCTTATTACAATATTATTGAGTATTATCTCTATGCTGTACTTTTCATCTCTGTGACTTGTTTATATTATAATTGGAAGGTTGTATTTCTTAATCACCTTCACCTATTTCACCCATCCCTCAACCACCTACCCCTGGCAACCATCAGTTCTCTGTTTTGTTTTGTAGTTTTTTTTAAAAGAATTTATTTATTTGACAGACAGAGAGTGAGAGAAGGAGAGAGAGCATAAGCAGGGGGAGCAGCAGAGGGAGAAGGGGAAGCAGGCTCCCTGCTCAGCAGGGAGTCCGATGCAGGACTTGATCCCAGGACCCTGAGATCATGACCTGAGCCAAAGGCAGAGGCTTAACCCACTGAGTCACCCAAGTGCCCCATTAGTTCTAGTTTTTATATTTCTTGGGTGTTGTTGTTGTTTCATTTACTTTGTCTTGTTTTTTAGATTCCACATATAAGTGAAATAATATGGAACTTATCTTTTTCCATCTGACTTATTTCAGTTAACATAATACCCTCTATTGTCTATCCATGTTGCTGTAAATGGCAAGATCTCATTCTTTTTTATGGCTGAGTAATATTCCATTGTGTGTGTGTGTGTGTGTGTGTGTGTGTGTGTGTGTGTGTGTAACACACACTCCCCATATCTTCTTCATCAGGTCATCTATCATTGGACACTTATGTTGCTTTCATATCTTGGTTATTGTAAATAATACTACAATAAACATATGGATGTGTGTATCTTTTTGAATTAGGTGTTTTCATTTTCTTCAGATAAATGCTCAATAGTAGAATTACTGGATCATAGGCATTTCTATTTTTAATTTTCTGATGAACCTCCATACTGTTTTCCAAGGGAGTTACATCATTTTACATTCCCACCAGCAGTACATAAGGGTTCCCTTTTCTCCAGATCCTCACCAACACTTCTTCCTTTTTGATACTCACAAAAAGTATGAGTATCAAATACTCATTTGACTGAGTATTTGACTGATGTGAGGTTATATTTCATGGTTGTTTTGATTTGTGCTTATGTGATGGTTAGTAATATTGAGTATCTTCTCATGTGTCTGTTGACTATCTGTATATTTTCTTTGGAAAAATGACTATTTAGGTTCTCTGCCTGTTTTTAAATTGGATTATTTGTTGGTTTTGGTGTTGAGTTGTGTAAGTTCTTTATATGTTTTGGATATTAACCCCTTATCAAATATCTTATTTGCAAATATCTTCTCCCATTCACTAGGTTGTCTTTAATTTTGTTGATGGCTTCTTTTGCTGTGAAAAAGCTTTTTATTTTGGTGTAGTCCCAATAGTTTATTTTTACTTTTATTTCCCTTACCTCAGGAGACATGTGCATAAATATGTTGCTAAGATCAATGTCCAAGATATTACTGCCTGTGTTTTCTTTCAGAAGTTTTATGACTTCAGGTCTGACACTTAAGTCTTTACCAGTTTGAGTTAGTTTTTGTGTGTAGTATAAGAAAGTGTTTCAGTTTCACTCTTTTGCATGTATCTGTGCAGTTTTCTCATCACCACTTATTGAAGAGACTGTCTTCCCCATTGTATATTCATGCCTCCTCCTTATAGGTTAATTGACCATGTGAGTGGATTTATTTCTGGGCAAAACCCATATTCTTAACTACAGTGCTATAGTTTATTATATGTTTTATTTCTATCAGAGGTCCTTAAATATATTCAAGTGGAAACTTCTTAACTGTATTTAAATTGTTTTATTAAACATAGATACTTTTCCTTGACTGTTTAGTAAAATGTAAATTTAAATATGATGCATCCAAATTTCACTTAATGACTTATTTATATATTTTCATAAAAATATTTAGTGAATATATTCAATGTGGTCTTGTATATTCATTTAGGTCATTTTATTGATCATATTATTGAAATCATGGATATGTGTCCCTAAATTTTAAATAAATTTGGAAGTTGAAGCTTGCCTAAGGCCAGTGTTTTACAAATTTGAACCATGAATTATTAGAATTAGATCATGAGGATTATTAGAAAATTCAAATATCTGTACCTGATATTTCCTGAATATTTGAGGCTCTCACACAACAGTCAGCATTTTCAACCAGTGTTCCTACCTGACTGATTCTGCTGCACTCTCCAGTTTAAGGACTCGTTTCTTAGACATTATTTAATTAATCCTATATAGTCATTTTAGTGGTGGGGAACTTGAGATTCCCTCATGCTTTTTTCCTTTGTTTTAAAGTGTTTACTGTTATTTCTAACATGCCTAGGAAGGCTTTTTAAAACAGTGCATTTTTTTTTTTTAAAGATTTTATTTATTTATTTGTCAGATAGAGAGCGCAGGAGCGAGCATAGGCAGACAGAGTGGCAGGCAGAGGCAGAGGGAGAAGCAGGCTCATTGCCGAGCAAGGAGCTCGATGTGGGACTCGATCCCAGGACGCTGGGATCATGACCTGAGCCGAAGGCAGCCGCTTAACCAACTGAGCCACCCAGGCGTCCCTAAAACAGTGCATTTTTAAGCTGAGGATTAATAGCTCATTTAATCTCCAAGTATAGATTTAAATAATTTCTCAGTTTTTATGCCCTCATTTCCTTATATTCTTCTATGTCTGATAGAAATAGATTATTTGACTTGCAGGGTAGTTTTCAAATGAATCTCCAATCTACTATTATTTTCTCCAAATAAAAATTTAATTAAAAAACTTGTGTAGAGGTGCCTGGGTGGCTCAGTTGATTAAGCATCTGACTCTTGATTTTGGCTCAGCTCATGATCTCAGGGTCATGAGATTGAGCCCCACATCAGGCTCTGTGCTGGGCATGGAGCCTGCTTAAGATTCTCTCTTTAAGAAAAAAAAAAAAAAAGTCATCATTATGAGTTAAGATTTTATTTTTTTTATAAAATATTTTATTTATTTATTTGACACAGAGAGAGAGTACACACAAGCTGAGGGAGCAGCAGGCAGAGGGAGAGGGCTTCTGCAAGCTCCCTACTGAGTAAGGCGCCCGATGCAGGACTCAATCCCAGGACCCTGGGATCATGACCTCAGCCGAAGGCAGAGCCTAACCGACTGAGCCACCCAGGTGCCCCTGAATTAAAATTTTAATAGGAAAGGACCTCCTGCTAGTTTTGCTTTGTTCTATTTGTTGTGTGATTACCGGAATTCCTTGTTTTAGGTTTTTTAATCCCCTAAGGATATTTTTCTATTTGGGCTTCTAAAATTGAGACTTTTTTTTATTAGTTGAATTTAAAACTAGCTAATCAACAATAAAGGCCAGTTTGAGACTTATGTTTATGTTTCAAATTTCTTTTTATAGGCTCCAAAACCAAGGAAGGAGTGGTTCATGGTGTGACAACAGGTAAGCTCCATGGGGCCCATATCCAAGAATGATATTGATAATATCTAGTAAGCATTAATCATTCAGAATGTAATTGTAAACAGCCACTGCACTCGTAGAGAAATATTCTAAGGGAACACTAGCTTTGTTTAACTTTAATTCTTTATTGAATATTTTTAAATAAGTAAATATTTATTATAGATAAATAAAACAATATATTCCATTATCAAATTGATGCCTCTGAATTGACCAGATACATTTAATTTATGGCAGTATCACATTTAAATTTTTGAAACATTATGTTTTGGCAAACTGCTGCCATAAATTTTATATAAAAATTGCCAGTTTTCAAAGGATTAATGTCAAATTTTCTGTAAAGTATAATAAAACATTCTGACATTAAACTATACTAAGTATAACATTTCCTTGATGATTCAGAAAACATTTTAGGAAACAACCTTGGAATGATCAGTGAAGTATTTATTGTATTTATATCTATTTGGCATAATTTTAACAAGAACTTGAATAGGTCTTTAAGAAGACTGCAATAAGTTAATATCAAAAATGTTGAAATTATGGTGGTGGTGATGAGGAGGCGGGGTATGATAGGGACAGATAGAAAAATGAAAGGAGAACTAAAATTTAATAATCTTGAGAGCCCACAGACTTGCCGTGAGTCAGTTTCGTGTTGTATGTATTCCAAGCTGCCTGACAGATGGGGTAAAACAGGATGTATAATCAGAAATATAATTCATATGATCAGATAGCAGTAAATGTAGTAGTGTCTCAGAGAAATACTGTGTTCCTATTACTGAATTGTAAAATGAAAATGGAGAAAATCAAATGGGAGTATTAATACAGTTTTGTGGTTGAGACCATAACAATGGAGCCAGACTTCCTTGGTTCAGATTTCTGCTTATCACTTATGAGCTATGTGATTTTCTGCAGGATTCATAATCTTTTTGTGAGTTAGTTTCCTCATTTGTAAAAGAATAAATAGAATTGATGTACACAAATACCCAGAATAATGAAATTGAGTAGCGTGTATTATGCAGGTGTTATTTATCATCACTCTATAGTGAGTCTATCTTGACCAACATTTTTACAACTAGTGGAGAAAAATATTTCATATGACTGTTTTATATGTACTTTTGATAATAAGTGAGGGTGCAAAATGAAAATAGAATCCTTTGAAACTGATTCTGCTAGAAGCTAAATTAAAGTATGCTGTTTGTATTTGCTCTGTTGTAATCCAATCAATATGTAATGCCCAGAACTAGGCAAGTAAAGGAACTGTGTTGACTTCTAGGGACCGTCTGTAAATATGTTATTAAGCATGATTTGAATGAGATCTGGATAACAGACTGTTGGAGATTATACTATCTGAAGAGCCTAGCTAGATTAATGGTGTTCTATTTGATAGTTGAAGAGTCCATGTAGTTTAGAAAGTGGATAAACTGTGGCCAGATTTAGAGTCTGTGGTGAAAATTAAAGAATACAACTAATGACATCTTTGAATGGAGGCTATGGAGATGGGCTGCAAGGATAACTGTTAACAAAGTCAGAGTTTTCATCTTCTCCACAATGACAGAAAGTGAATATGAGTTTGTGTGTGTGTGTGTGTTCACTACTGAAGTTTGTATAATAAGGTAGCATTATGTTTTCTGAAGGACAGTATCCTATCACTTTATGTTTCCCTGGTTTAATAATGAGAAACTTTGCATATCATGTCTTCTTTAGCATATTGAAGAATCTGAGATATTCCATAGCAAAGAAATGTTCATAATTTAGTTTAATCTGGGGCTTCTCAAACTTGTTTGATCTTATTTCAATAGTCATTAGGATTGAATGAAACCAGCATTCCAGAGAACACTATGGAAAATGCTGCTAAGCAGCAAGACCATGATGATTTTGATGTAGGTGGTATTTATAGCCATTGTACCAATCAACTACCCTGGCAATAACAAAGTATCAAAAATGTCATAAGTAGCCTGACTATGAGAAATGCCATGGGATAAATCTGCAATATATATATCATCCTTCTGGATGGTATTATTAGTTATTTAATAATTATTTAATATAAAATTCCAAATTTCAAGTATAAGGATAAATAAGTTTAAGATAATTACCTCCATGGTTAAGGAAAAGAATTGGTTGTTATACTTGGTCTAAAATGCTCATTATGGCTATATAATGTAAGTGTTAATTAAATGATATTATTATAATTAGTCTTAAAGCAGGGAAGTGAGAAACTATTATACAGTATATAATATTATCATCTAATGTCAAAAGAAAAATTTCCTCAAGGTTCACCCCATTGTTTATTTTTCAGAAATATAGACTTCAGTAAACTTAGTTAGGCCAGGAGTTTTCTACCTAAAAAATTCCAAGAAAAAGAATTTCTCCCAGTAGATAATCTCCTGATAAAATCTAAAAATCTCTACATTACACCCTAGCTATTTGATCTCAGTTCATTTTGTTGCAGTTGTTAACTTAATGCATTATGTTATAGAAAAACATGAGAGTGCATTTAATCTGGATATACTGAATGACATGTCTTTGAAACCACTTAAAAAATAGGTGTTGATAAAAGCTCAAAAAATAGATGTTGATAAAAGCTTACTTAATTTTTTTTTCCTTATGAAAGTATGGTATAAAGAATTTTCTATTACTGGAGATTTTCTGAGTTTTGATTTATAAACAGAATTTGTCACATGATAATGAACACAACTAATTCAACATGTTTTAATTTATCAAAATGTCTCAAAATACACATGTATTTTCCTCAGATATATAATTTGTACAATTCAAAGCTAGATCTTAATCTTATGATTGTGTTTAATATCAAAGGTTACATTTACTGAATCTATTTGAAAAGTTGGTGCCACATTTCCTTTCTGAAATTTTATGTTTTACTTAAAGCCAAATTAAATCTAATTATCAAAATTAATGAATAACTTACAGAATATACAAAATTCCTTTTAATGCATTCAAAATCATTTATTCTGTATCTGCTGTGAAATAATATAAAGAAAACAACAGAATCTCTGATCTTAATGAACTCCAAATAGGCTGGTGGGGATGGAGAGTCACACTGGGAAATGAATAATTCTGGCACAATGTAAAAAGTTCCATAGCAGAAGACCTGTACCCCTGGGGAAAATAATACATTATGTTAATAAAAAAATAAAATAAAATAATTTTTAAAAAGTTCCATAGCAGAGATATATCTAAAATTTCATGAGATCACATGAAGAGGAACAGTTGTTGGGAGGAAAGGTTTTTAATTTAGAATTTAACATTTGAGGTGGGTTTTAATAGCAACTTGAATTTGCTGAGTGAACAGATAGGGAGATATCTGAGAAGGATCAAATCTTCTGGCCAGACAGAACTGTATGAACAAAATTGAGAAAGACTGACACGTTTGGGGGAGAATATAAAGTATTATACTATGATTAGCTGGGAGAAAAGTATCCCTTTTGATCCTGGTTATGAGGTCATTTCCCTTAAAAATGAATATCATTTATTAGATGAAAAATGTTGAATTCAAATAAGACAATTTGTGTCTTATTTGCTTTTGCCTTGTCATCCTTTTGTTAGGCATGTCAATGAACAGAGAAGTAGTGTAAAAGGCCTTAACGGGGGGGGGGGGGGGACATAGGGGCTCAAGATGACTGGATAATTCACTAAATAAACAAGTTCTATAGGAATCTTTTGAAATGTGTCTGTTATTGCTACATGTACACTCTGTTGTTTTGTAATGTAACTAATTTTCTTACTCTTACAATGATAAAACCTGATGAAATTATGATAAAGTATAAAGTGCATTTTACTGTGATGTTGACATGCATTAAAAATAAATTAATGTGGGGGCGCCTGGGTGGCTCAGTGGGTTAAAGCCTCTGCCTTCGGCTCAGGTCATGATCCCAGTGTCCTGGGATCGAGCCCCGCATCGGGCTCTCTGCTCAGCGGGGAGCCTGCTTCCCCCCCCCCCCCCGCCTACCTCTCTGCCTACTTGTGATCTCTGTCTGTCAAATAAATAAAAAAATCTAAAAAAAAAAATAAATTAACGTGTATACATATACCAAGAATGGTCTAGATATTATAAATATAACCTTTCGTGGCTGGTACAAAAATCATGAATCTGTGAAAAGATCAAAATTTATTCTTGTTTAAGATATTATAACAAGAAAATTGTTCATTTTTCAAGCAAAATTTTTTATTCATGTTCTTGGAGAAGGAAAAAAAAGATGACAAGTTAAAGCCCACAATTCACTATTTTTAAAGGATCAACATTCTGGAAATGTTTAAAAACATGAAATCTCCAGGATAGCTTTTCACTGGCATTTAAATTGAACTTTGCTTTGGGAATAGCCATTACTTGTTAGGAGGCATCCACTGGATTCCCAAAGTGGTGAAAGGCAAATATCAAGCAACACCTTCTGGGAACTCTTCCTGATTTTAGACTCTAGGAATACTTTCACCTTCCTCACATTGCCCAGACCTGAAGAGTAGCATCTGTCCTTACAGACCACCTTACTTCCATGACCTGCTATTGAAATCCAGCTGCTTTGTCCACATTATTCAATCACTGGCCTTCTGCAATGGGTGACGTGCAGTCTGTATGATACTCATGTGACTAGCTTAGAACATTTGCCAGCCCAACAGCTGATAGTGCAGCTCATCCAATTCCTGGGCTTGAGACTATCTGGAGACGATGTACACAAGCATAAAGCATAACCAAATTAAAAAATAAATGTCTCTATTTGCTTAGGACGGGGCCTGAGGAAAAATATCACTCAAAACCCCAAATTCCTGAAATCTGGGGAAAAAGCAAAAAAAAAAAAAAAAAAGAGTTTGTGAGGCAAAAAGGGAAGAAGGCTAGCATTACATAGATGGACATGAGATGTAAGATGTAGTAGGCTTTATGAGTATTAATGTTATAAGGTTTAGACGAAGAACAGTTTAGTTTTATTTCTCTATTGACCTTGAGATTCTTAAAAGAGCAGAAGCTCTCATTTTGTTTTTTCATAGAATTCTTCATTTAGTTGAAACAAACTTTTTAAATTGGAGTTTCCTTTATTTGGCAATTGCATGGAGGTAGTATAAAAAGATTAATTCAGGGGCGCCTAGGTGGCTCAGTGGGTTAAAGCCGCTGCCTTCGGCTCAGGTCATGATCCCAGGGTCGTGGGATCGAGCCCCGCGTCGGGCTCTCTGCTCTGCGGACAGCCTGCTTCCTCCTCTCTCTCTCTGCCTCTCTGCCTACTTGTGATCTCTGTCTGTCAAATAAATAAATAAAATCTTAAAAAAAAAGATTAATTCAGCAATTATACCAGATATAGTATTGGAGAATTTTTGATATGAGAGTAAATCTGCTTCTAAATCTAATCCCAAACTACTTACACTGACTTCTCTAAATTTTTAACTTATTAAAAAAAATCTACTGAATCACCATACTGTGGTTTGTTTTGCGAGAAGAAATTATAAGCTTGCTCTGCAAACTTCATTTTCATACTCAATGCCTACCTCTTTTGTTACCATTAAAATTGTTGAAAATCAACCTTTTTATTAAAAACTGTTTTTCAACCGCTTGACATTTGATAAAAGGATCAAAATTTCTTCAAAACCATCCCTTACTCTATTCATTTTTTTGGCTTTTTACATTTTCATTTTAATTCCAGTCAGTGAACATACAATGTTATATTAGTGTCAGGCATACAATATAGTGATTCAGTAATTCCATGTAGCACCTGGTGCTTACCACAGGTGCACTCCTTAATCCCCATCACCTGTCAAACCCACCTTCCCATCCCCGCTCGCCTCCAATTACCATTAGCTTATTCTCTATAATTAAGAGGCTGTTTCTTCATTTGTCCCTCTCTCTCCTTTCTTCATTTGTTTCTTAAATTCCACATATGAAAAAAAAATAGAATCCACATATGAGTGATATCATATATTTGTCTTTCTCTGACTTATTTCACTTAGCATTATACTCTCTAGCTCCTTTTATGTTGTTGTAAATGACAAGATTCTATTCTTTATTATGGTTGAATAATATTCCATTATATGTGTACCTATATTAATTATATTTTCTTCATCCATTCATCAGTCAGTGGACATTTGGGTTGTTTCCATTTTTTGGCTATTGTAAATAATGCTACTGTAAGCATCAGGTGCCTGTATCCTTCTGAATTAGTGTTATTGTATTTTTAGGTAAATACTCAGTAGTGTGATTGCTGGATCATAGGGCAGTTCTATTTTTAACTTCCTGAGGGAACTTCATACTGTTTTCCAGTGTCTGCACTAGTTTGCAGTTCCTTTTACTCCATATCCTCACCAACACCTGTTTCTTATGTTGTTGATTTTAGCCAATTTGACAGGTGTGAGGTAATATCTCATTCTATGTTGTTGACTTTAGCCAATTTGACAGGTGTGAGGTAATATCTCATTGAGAGATCTCAAATATCTTTGATTTGCATTTCCCTAATGGTAAGTGATGATGAACATCTTTTCACATGTCTATTGCACTTTGGATGTCTTCTTTGGTGAAATGGCTGTTCATGTTTTCTGCCCATGTTTCAGTTGTATTATTTGGTTTTTGGGTGTTAAGGTCTATAAGTTCTATATATATTTTTGATACATACCCTTCATCATATCGGTCATTTGCAAATATCTTCTCTCATTCCATAGGTTTTAGTTTTGTTGATTGTTTCCTTTGCTTACAGAAGCTTTTTAATTTGATCTAGTCCTACTAGTTTAGTTTTGCTTTTATTTCTCTTGCCTCGGGAGACAAATCTAGAATAAAGTTGCTGTGGCCAGTGTCAAAGAAATTAGTGCCTGTGTTCTCTTCTAGGATTTTTATGGTTTCAGGTCTCACATTTAGGTTTTTAATCCATTTTGACTTTATTTTTGTGTATGGTGTAAGAAAGTTGTCTAGTATCATTCTTTTGCATGCTGCTTTTCCAGTTTTCCCAACACCACTTGTTGAAGACACTGTCCTTTTTCCACTGGACATTCTTTTCTGCTTTGTCAAAGATTAACTGACCATGTAGTTGTGGGTTAGTTTCTGGGCTTTCTACTCTGTTCTTCTGATCTATGTGTCTGTTTTTGTGCCAGTACCATACTGTTTTGATCGCTACAGCTTTGTAATAGAACTCGAAGCCCGGAATTGTGATGCCTCCAGCTTTGCTTTTTCTTTTTCAAGGTTGCTCTGGCTATTTGAAGTCTCTTTCAAATTTTAGAATTGCTTGCTGTAGTTCTGTGAAAACTGATGTTGATATTTTGGTAGGGATTGCATCAAATGGAGATTGTTTTGGACAGTATAGACATTTTAACAATATTTTTTTTTCAGGCCATAAGCATGGAATATCTTTCCATTTTTTCATGTCGTCTTCAGTTTCTTTCATCAGTGTTTTGTGGTTTTCAGATTACAGATCTTCCACCTCTTTATTAAATTTATTACTACAGATCTTATTATTTTTGGTGCAATTGTAAATGTGATTGTTTTCTTCATTTCTCTCTCTGCTGCTTCATTATTTGTGTATAGAAATGCAACAGGTTTCTGTAGATTGATTTTGTATCCTGTAACTTTTTTGAATTTGTTAATCAATTTTAGTAGTTTTTTTGGTAGAGTCTTCAGGTTTTTCTGTATAGTATCATATCATCTGTATTTTTCATTTCTGATGGTAAAACGAGCACTTATGTGTTGTCTGACTTAGAAGGCATGGTGAAAATGAACAGGCCAGGTGAGATTAAAGAATGATGTTGAAAATGAAATAAAGAAATATATATCCAATACCACATGATACCACAATAGCTGTATCTATAATCATTGCCTTTTCCAAATTTTCCTTAATAAAATGTTAACCAAAATTCCATTGCTCAAAGGTTTTATTTGTGATCATTACACTTGAAACACGTTTTAATATCTGCATGATTACAGCAACATATCTTGGCAAAGATTTAATGTTATCTAAACCACACTCAAGTATCTCGGAGGCTTTTATTTCTTCTGACACTTTAGTTATTTATAGGTTGTGCAAATACAGGTCTTTAGAAGTTGACAGCTAGTGGAAATAAAATTATTTTCAGTCCCTGTTGTTCAGTTGTCCCTTAACCTGTTGTTGTTCTGGATTTATCCCAGTGGCTGAGAAGACCAAAGAGCAAGTGACGAATGTGGGTGAGGCGGTGGTGACGGGGGTGACAGCAGTAGCACAGAAGACCGTGGAGGGAGCAGGGAGCATTGCAGCTGCCACTGGCTTTGGCAAAAAGGATCAGCTGGGCAAGGTATGATTGCACACAATTTATGTTACATTGGTAAAGTTGGGATCACTGGGCATTTTCATGGAAGACACTAGGCAGGAATAAGATGCTCACTTGGGAAAGCGCTAACTGACCCTCTTCTCAAAAAAGGGACTACTTTTATGTATGTATTCTTTTTGGAGATATTAACCCAGATAAATGCTGTGAAAATTGTACAGTAATTATGATTGTTTCATTTTCTGGAATAAAGTTAATGAAATGAACAATGTAATAAATACCAAAAGAACAGTGACATTTCAGAAAGAAAGGGTGCTTTCATGTTAACTATGAATCTTGCAATCTCTCTTTGTTGGGATATAACAAATGCTTTGTGCCCAGCTGACAAATTGTCAAACTAAAGATCTTTCACTTGGTTTCTTTATAATGACATCATCTCTTATTAGATGGCATATTTGCTTGTCACATAGCGGCTTATTTGCAAATATATGTTTGTAGAGACTGAGAGTCAAATTGCATACCAGCCAGAGATTGTGGTTTTGCGGTGATTTTAAAATTGTCAGAACCTTGACTGCATTTTTGACAAATATGAGACTCTAGTAAGATTATACAAAAGGTATTATGACTTTCATTTTACACAGGTAAGTGATAGAAAGTGAGGTGTCAACTGGAAGATGAAATTTCCAAAGTTTTGTGACCATAGCAGCAGAGATTCTTGCTGTTTCCTTAGTACCATGGGCTCCTTGCTATTCTTTGAACAAATCAAGTACTTTTCTTGCCCTGGGGCCTCCCTCTGTCCTGAAAGCTCTTCCCAGGTTATATATCTGGCTCACTCTCTCCTCTTCTCAGGTTTTTGTTAAGTGATATCTTCTTCATGAGGCCTTCCCTGACCTTTGAGATTGGAACCATTCTCCTCTCTGGTGTTCCCAGTCTTCCTATTCTTTACTTTTCCCTTTTTTACAAACCAGCAAATAATGCTACTTTCTTATATAGTTTTCAAAATATCTATTTGAAAACCACTTTGAGTATGACTTTCAGATAGTTAAATAGCCATAGTTGCTATGTAAAAAAGTTTGCTGGCCAGCTGCTCTGGATGGATTCCACTCCATGTAATTCTATGTAGCAGGTCTGCCTTGATTGATCATTAAAACACTGATAATGAAAATGTGGGACTAAAAACCTGTGACATATTGAGATTTATCACATGCATTTATATTAACTGGACAATTGATGCTACTTATGGAAAATCTGGGCTGGGCTTCTAGTGTGGCTCTTCACTTAAATGTATGGTTAATAATAGTAGTATTCTTTTGTGTAGCTTGTCCTCTTCAAATAATCTTGTTACTTATGCTAATAATTATACAAATTTATATTTTCTGTCTGAATTTATGATTATAGCTTTATTACATTTCAAAAGGTAGGACAGACCTCAGCTATTAATACAGCAATTAACCTGTTTAATGTCCCAAGCCCTTCTGCCAATCACGTAGAAGCTATGGACTCTCTTCTCAGAAATACACATGATAAAGGGCTTAGGGGGGATCTTGGGAGCCTATCAACAGACAAAACACATCATTTAGACCAATCTTCTGATTGTACAGATAAGGAAAATAGAATCTACAGGGGGATATGAGCAGTCCAAGGTCACATGGCCAGTTGTAACCCACTATTTTTCCATATGCTATGTCACTTCCCCAACCACTTCCTCAAAACCCAACTTCTTTTTGGGTTTTTATAAATTGAATTATAAAAAAACAGATTTAACTGGAAAAATTCTATTAAGAAACCAGGGAAACATGTACCATCCCCTTCTCATTCCTATTTAAGGCATACTATGTATATTGCAAATAAGGCATGAAAGTGCTTCATTTCTTACAAAATTGGACTTTTTAACTTTTCTAAAAATATTGCTATTTATTTTAATACTTAAAAGCAGAAATTTAAATGATATGATAAAATTAACCATTTGGAGATATTTCTCTTATGGGTACTTACAAGTTCTTCTAAATTTTTAATATGAAAATGAAGCCATAAAACCCAGATATTACAGCATAGTTATAGAAAAAAAACCACATAAAACTGAAAGTTTAAATGGCTGATTTTCATCCCTGCTCTGTTACCAACAGGCTGGTTGACCTTTTGAGTATCTCCTAAAACTGGAAGTTTAAATGGCTGATTTTCATCCCTGCTCTGTTACCAACAGGCTGGTTGACCTTTTGAGTATCTCCTAAGACTCTTTCTCATATAATGAGAAACCATATGAGAAAATCGTTAAAGCCTAATTTAGCAACAATGTTCTGAGTTTCTAGTATAACTCAAGGAGGATCCTAATAATCTTTTCATTCTGGCCATATCTATGAAATGCCAAAAATGTTGGAGAGTATAGTTAAAATCATTCAATTTGTTCATTATGAGATTTGAAATTATGTAATTTCATCATTCAAACTGATCAAAATGATTCTGGTAAATGGAAATAAGCAGATTATTGTTGGTTTAACTAGTTGTTAGTGACTCCATTGGCATACTCATTCTTCATTCAAGAAATAATGCTTGCTCACTATGTGTCTGAAACTTTGCTAGATATGGTGGTTAAAATGATGAGAAAACCATACATGGCTTCTTTCTGCATTGAGCTTACAGTCTAGTGACAAAGATTTATAATAATCACCTAATTACCATGCAATAAGTATGCAGTTCTAAACTGTGAAATGCTATGGAGTACATAATGCTGAGAACATCCCAGCTAGAATGGGGTAAGGATAAGAGAGAGTACTATAGAGGCTTCCCTGAGGAAGTGATGTCTGCATTGAGATCTAGAAAGATGACTGGCAATTAATAAACAAATGGGAGTTGGGAAAAAAAAAAACTGATATAGCAGGCAAAAGTAACAACATGAAGAAATCTCACATGGTAGGATGGGGACTTTGGCAAGTCAAAGAGGACTGCAGCTGGAGCCACAGAAAATAAAGTAGAAGACATTGGAGAAATATGATGGGGGTCACGTCCTTGTTGGCCATGTTGAGAATGTTGGTCTTTATTCTAAGGATGACAGAACCTATTGAAAAACTTTTAAGCAAGAATTTCAGGTTATAATTTTGCATGTTGAAAAGATACCTCTGTTCGCCAGGCAGGAAAGATATTAAAGGAAGGGAAGAGGGGAAAGCAGGGACCTGTTAGTGGGCTGTGATGGAAAGAGGAGATGACTGCTTATTCTAAGGTGTAGGTGGGGGAAGAGAAAGAAATGCATTAATTTAAAGACTATGTAGGAGGTAATATCAACAAGATTTGGTGATACATTTCATAAGGCTTGGGGGAAGAGGGATGTGGTTAGCAGGACTGCTGGGTGTTAGCTCGTTGAAGTGGATTAATGGCTGTGCCATTCTTTTGGCAGTTGGTATGTCTCTTAAATATCAGCAGTACTGCAAAAGTAGTGGCTACATTGATGTTCAGCCCTCATGCCTTTTGAAGGCTCTTTGGCCCATTACTCCATTATTGGTAGTGGAACAAATCTTTTTTTCTTTCTCCCTCCCTTTCTCCTTTCCTTCCTCCCTTTCTCCTTTCCTTCCTTTATTTCTTTCCTCCCTTTGGTGTTTTCTTTCTTTCTTCCTTCCTCCCTTCCTCCCCCTCTCCCTTCCTTCCTTCCTTCCTTTCTTCCTTTCTTTCTTTCCTTTTTTTTTTTTTGAAGCCAAGAGCTCTAATAGCTCATTTTGATTTTTCTGTGTTTTTTTTTTGCTAAATTCATCTCTTTGGGAACATTTGTTTTGGTGTACTCTTCTTTTGATGTTAACAGAGAGATATGATGACAGATACCTAAGTATTTTTTTATTTAAATTTCATATGATTGAAGATATCCTTACTAATAATTTCTTATTATAAGATATTAGATTAAAGGATAAGTGGGATGTCTTGAATTCTAAGAATTTGCTTTATCAAATATTATTAGCTCCTGTACTGAATACATTAGAATAATGTATCTGCTGATCTATATTTTTACCTGTGTGCACAAAAGAGATTATCTGCTATACAATTCAATCCTTTTTTTTTTTTAATTTATTTGATAGAGATCACAAGTAGACAGAGAGGCAGAGAGAGAGAGAGGAGGAAGCAGGCTGTCCACAGAGCAGAGAGCCTGATGCGGGGCTCGATCCCATGACCCTGGGATCATGACCCGAGCCGAAGGCAGCGGCTTTAACCCACTGAGCCACCCAGGCGCCCCATACAATTCAATTCTTGAAGCTCATTCATTTAATTGGAGTGGTAGAAACAGGCTGCAAATACATTGGCAGAAATACTTGTTTTAAGTTCAAACAGTGGTATTATATAGACAAAATTTGTTTTCTGCTTTTTTTTTTTTTACATTTTATTCACATTTATCTTTTGCTTTTAGTGTGCTCATAGAAAATTAGAACACCTTAAGCAGGAGCTTAATAGCAATTTTTGTAAGCAAAGTTATATTCTGTCTCTAAGTCAAACTGGTCAAAGCTTCTCCAATATTTACAAAACATAGCAGATCAGCTGCTATACAAAACCATTGCATCTGGAAATTTTTTTCTTTTATTCTCAAATTGTCTCCTGCTTCTATTGAGAACAAATTATCTGCTTGTACCAAAACTACTATAAGCAAGCATAATGAGTAAGAGTTGCTCTGTAGTACATCTATGTTTGCAATATACAGCTGGTCACAACAGTTGCTCCATTCCAACCCCTCAACAGTGCTTTGCATTGGTTACTGCTCAAATAAATCCTTGCTGGATAGAGGAGCATTTCTTTAGTGCTGCAGTGCCATAGAAGAGTTGGATCCTCAGCATCCCTGAGGTCTACAGTTATGTATTTTTTTTATTTATGGAGAGTGAAAGTTTTACATGTACCATCAAGCCACTGCCTGACAAGTAGTACAGCACTTACCTTTGTTATCACATCCTATTTAGTCACAGACCTACTTACATGGATATTAATAGGTTTCATGCAATAAATAAGTTTGAAGTATTTATAGCCTCAGATACTTGAAATATTCATATATTTACTTTTTTCTTCAGAATTAGAATGAAGTTCCTAAACAATGCCATTTTAAAAAAATTAGACGGAATATAAGAAATTTTTACTATCTCCAGCACAGTTAGTTATCCAGAAAATACTGATTTCAAATGGGCAGAAACATGCATCCTTGGTCTCCTGATTTAATTCATGAGGATAGCTAATGTAGTGTGGGGTAGAGGAGTAAATCAAAATAGGAATGTGTCATTTTTTGTAACACTTATGTGTCCTTCTCCTTAATTTCCTTTGACTTACCAGAGCTATCATGTTTAGTTTGATACAGACTTATTTTTAAACACTTGAGTGTTATATACCTTCTAATTAAATAATCAGATGATGGATGTTGACTTAAACAAACTCATTTATGCTGATCTCACAAATAAGCCAAAGGTCACAGGCAGTCTTTCAGATTTCTTTGAAGAAGTATACACAGATCATAGGTGTAATCTTAATATGGAATTTTTTTATAACAGGGTAACTAGAGGTGTCAAGATTAGTGAAATCCTCTGATTTATAGTACATTCTTCTTAAATGTTTAATAATGATAGATCTATTATATTGTCTCAAATAATTAGAAATTTGAGTCTTGCTTTTGTGCTTGATGTCTGAAGATAACCAACATGACATTAGTTATATTTATTTATTTTTATTTTTTTTAATTTAAGCTTTATTTAAATATATAATGTAACCCCACCACCCTCTCCCAACCCCTCTCCCCCCCACCCCCCTCAGTTTGTTTTATGACATTAAGAATCTCTTTTGGTTTGTCTCCCTCCCGATCCCATCTTGTTTCATTTTTACTTTTCCTACCACCTTAACTCCCACCCCCGTTACATCTCCACTTCCTCATATCAGGGAGATCATGTGATAGTTGTCTTTCTCCAGTTGACTTATTTCGCTAAGCCTAACCCAAGGGAGTGCCTGGATGGCTTGGTGGCTTAGTGGGTTAAACCTCTGCCTTCAGCTCAGGTCATGATCCCAGGGTCCTGGGATGGAGCCCACCATCGGGCTCTCTGCTCAGCGGGGAGCCTGCTGCCCCCTCTCTCTCTGCCTGCCTTTCTGCCTACTTGTGATCTCTGACTGTCAAATAAATAAATAAAATCTTAAAAAAAACCACCACAACAAAAAAACCTAACCTAAAAGTTCTGTGGCACAGAGAGTTGCCTGATTTTTACTTGTGGTGAGAGTGGCACACACTATTAATAGCATTATAATCTTAGGTTAAAGCATGTTGTAGTTAAAGAAAAAACCTAATTGACCTGATTGATTTGTTTTTAACATGTATATTATCAATAATATTTTGCAATTAAGTATGTAAAAATCAATATTTAAGCTCATATGAAAGTCTATTAATATTACGTAAAGTCTCTCTACTTAGAAACACATCTTTTACGATGGGCTTTCTTTGTATCTAATGTTTCACTGGGTTCAGGTTGGATGAATCATGATTCCTAATGACCCTTAAATTAGTAAGGTTGTAAAAGGGAACGTGCACAATAATTATGTACGAAGTTGTAAAAAACTTAGGCTTATGATTATGCTTTCATTAAAATTCAATATCATTCATTTATTTAATGGGTTCTTGGTATTGGACACTCATTTGGGCACTCTGAAGAATACAGAGGTGAATAACGTATTACTGACTCCTGCCTTCAAGAAATGTGGTCTAGACACAGCAACTGACATACTAACCCCTGGCAAAAAGGAGCATCTCTACCCTTTGAGAATGTGTGTGTATTTATAATGAGTATATATCCATTGTAGGAAAAAAAATGCTTTTTGTTAGGAATGAGAGAGACCTATACTCTCAATAAATATTATACTTCAGATTTTGTTTATGTGAGCAGATTATGAAATTACCTCACACACATAGAAATAACAGCTAAAATATTTTAGCCATTTAGACAGAAACATAAAAATATTTCCCCCTGAGTCCTAGCACCAGTAGTTTATAATGTGTAAGCATTATAACCCCGCAATACATACATAACTACAAATCCAATTTCGGTCTTCAAAGAACCAATTGTGATAGTTTTGTTTGTTAGGAAATGTGTTATAGGAAGAGTGTGATAGAACTGCTTCAAGGCACACCAGCAAACAGCTTTAACTCATATTTGTGAAAATGGCTTATTCCTTTATAAATGCTTAATATGAATTAAAATTCTACTGAATGCAATATGAGAGCAATGACCATACTTTTATGAACCAATCTTCCCTGTGCAAGTGGCTAACATCTATTATTAGTGTCCCTTCACATGCAAAGAGAACATGATATTTTTGATAGTTTCATGAATCAGATATTGCTATATAAAGAATGATTTCAAACTTAGGTGTTTTCATTTTAAACTTCTGTTACCATCTGAGCTATATTTCCACCTTATAATTCAATGGCAAACCTGGAAAAAGAATATTAATATGTTTACATGACAGGAATAAAGGAAATAGACATGTTTGTTTATTATGACATACAATAGTCATTTTCCAAACTTCAATAATAACCAGCTTTTCTTTTCCTAAAAAGTAAGAGTAATTTTATTTTTTTGCCATTCAAATACAGGCTCTTAGTTTTCCCATTTTCAGGGAGATATTTGATGGTATTGTTTGCTTTATCAAGAGAAAATAGATACTCAAAATACACAAAAATCTAGGACAAAGTATGTTTACTTGAATTCAGAAGAACAGAAATAAGGTAAATGACATGCCAATTGTGTTTTTCATGCAAATACATAATTAATGGAACTAGAGTTGAATGATACGTCTCATCAACCCAATTGTTCCATGATGAGGATAGAAAATAAGTAATTTGTCAGCTAAAATAGGAGGTAATTCTTTTATAAGAAATTTTATCAAAACTTTGCAAAACATTTGAATATTTAAGTTATAATTTCAATATTCTTCTTTATCAGGTATTTCTGGAATTACTAAACAGTTATTTTGAAAATTCTCAATATAGTATTTAATTCTTAATGAGCCTATAGTGTACATTAATACAAGGAACACCTAGCCAGAAGTTATGTTTGTTGCAAACAGTTGAATGAATGAATAAAAAAGTTTTTTAAAAAGGAGTATCTATTTTGTCTTCCTGATTAGAGGTAGAAACTGTCTTACTCTTCTTTTGTGTTCCTCACCTAACTAAATATAATAAACCTATTTAGAACTCAATTCAGAAGAATAAATTCAGTTGGTACCTTTGTGAATTGTGAAGAATGATGTGAACTTTTTTTTTTTTAAGATTTTATTTTTATTTATCAGAGAGAGAGAGAGTGAGAGCAAGCACAGGCAGACAGAGAGGCAGGCAGAGGCAGAAGGAGAAGCAGGCTCCCTGCCGAGCAAGGAGCCCGATGCGGGACTCGATCCCAGGACGCCAGGATCATGACCTGAGCTGAAGGCAGCCCCTTAACCAACTGAGCCACCCAGGCGTCCTGATGTGAACTTTTAATTTAAGAATTTTAGAATTTAAGAATAGAATTTAACTGTCTGATTAACCACTGTAGTAGAATACCTCCAATTCACATGTATATACACTTTGTCCTATTTGATTGTTGGAAATCTTCAAAAGAGTGGAGAGTTGCCCTTTTAGTATTTCTATTTCATGCCACAAGTTTTCTGAGCATGTACATACTGTTTTTAGTCTTAAGGGTCCAGGTTTTGGTCCATAGACTGTGTATTATTTGCTATCTAGTGAAACTGGAGAAGGCATGTGCTCTTACCAATGTCACTGAGTTTGGGGATTAATACAGTTGTCATGCAAAGCATACAATGGTATTAAAAATACCTCCATCTCCCTGATATGAGGAAGTGGAGATGCAAAGGGGATGGGGGTTAAGGGGGTAGGAAAAGAATAAATGAAACAAGATGGGCTCGGGAGGGAGACAAACCAAAAAAACTCTTAATGTCATAAAACAAACTGAGGGGGGTGAGGGGGAGGGGTGTTGGGAGAGGGTGGTGGGGTTACGTTATATGTTTATATAAAAATAAAAAAAATTAAAGAAAATACTTCATCTTCAGTTTTTAACATTATGACATATGTAAAGTAGGCACTTTTAAAAAATAATCTCATCTTGAGGCACCTGGGTGGCTCAGTGGGTTAAAGCCTCTGCCTTCAGCTCAGGTCATGATCTCAGGGTCCTGGGATCAAACCCCACATTAAGCTCTTTGCTCAGCAAGGAGCCTGCTTCCTGCCCCTCTCTCTCTCTCTCTCTCCCTGCCTCTCTGCCTTTCTCTCTCTCTCTCTTTGTCAAAAATCTTTAAGAAAAATAATAATCTCATCTTAATAAATAATAACTGCTTAAAGTAGTAATCCTTTCATGGAGTTCTTCCTGTAAAGGAAAACTAATGCTTGTGAGTTTAAAACAAAAGCAGTTCACAGGTTTTCTAATTAAAGCTGCTCTATATCTGTTCTTTGACTCATCATGATAGCCAGCTGGCCTTTATCTTTATATTGGGTTTCTGGTTTATCTACGTCATTTGATTTTGTCATGTGTATAGAAAAAGCATTGCTTAGTATGCAGGGCATGAGTTTTAAGTCAGGGAATGTGGAGTTGGTCTTGTCTCTCTCCCTCTGCTGGATG
The DNA here is from genome assembly GCA_003697995.1 of Taxidea taxus jeffersonii. NCBI lineage: Eukaryota > Metazoa > Chordata > Mammalia > Carnivora > Mustelidae > Taxidea > Taxidea taxus. Next base: position 250,991 of record ML103391.1, read on the forward strand.
ATGTCATCTCATCCCTCTAAGCACAGATTTTCTCATCTGTGAAAGAAAAGTATTGGATTAAATGAATTCAGAATGTTTTGAGTATGTTTAATGGCTTGAATTTTAGGCCAGTTTGTCCAATTATGCATTGCTAGACCCCTGGCAACTCATTTAACCTTTTTAAACCAAAGCTACTCAAGTGTCTAACTGGCCAGCCACGGCACAGTCAGTGTGAATGCAATGAGATCATTCAGACAAAAGATAAGCAATCAATTGTGATATATTATACAGTGAGGACATTTTGTTAAGAAGAACCTGCATTTTCTTTGAATTTTCTTAGATATATGATTATAGGTCTTGTTCATGTAAGTAAATTGTAAACACAAAGTGGAAAAAACCATTCAATGAGTATCTTACTTTGTTTACCTAAAGAAAATTAAGTCACACTACAATTATTTTTCATTTGATTTCCCCAGTGTGGTTCTATTGAATGTTATACACATGTAATTAGAAAGAAATAATTTTGGGAAACACTGGAGTAAACAAAGTTAAAAATTTTCTCTTTTGAACAGAAGAAAATCCTGGAGCTCTAGTATCTTGTTAGGGATAGAGTTGCTATCTTTTCTAATGTCTTCTTAATGTCAAACCCATGGAGAATAGGTCTGGGTATTTACTGGAGATCAGGTTTAAGATGTCCCAGGCTGACTGAAACTGTCCCCACCCACTCTTTTTGTCCTTTTATTAATAAGGCTGGTGTTTAGGTTCTGGGTTAGAGATATTTAGAGAGTATCAGGACTCAACATTTCATATCTAAATGCTATTCTTTTATAGCCATTTTCTGTAAGATCTCTTGGACAAGGCCAGAGAAATGACTTTCTTCATTCATATGAAATTTTGTACCAAATCCAGATGAAGCTTCCTTCTGACCTGAAAAGGGACAGGTCTAAGCATTGACTATGTTATCTTGGCCCCTTCCCTTAAATGCAAAGGCGGGATGGGATGCTCAGTTGGTTAAGCATGTGCCTTCTGCTCAGGTCATGATCCTGCCGTCCTGGGATCAAGCCCTGCATCAAGCTCCCAGCTCAGTGGGAAGTCTGCTCCTCCCCCTTCTCATGTTCTCTGTTGCTCTATCTGACTTGTCTCTCTGTGAAATAAATAAATAAAATCTTTAAAAAAAAAGGCAGGAAATTCCAATGAAGGGGAGCCCAGGGGGGTTTTCTTAAAGCTAATTTTGTATGCCAGAACTTTCTAGAATGGGAGCAATTCCAGAAGTTGTAAAATTCCGAGCTTATCTGATTTTGACACCTTCATGCAAGCACTAAGGCTTAGTTTATAATCTTTACGGCCTGGCATTTAATCTTTATTTGGTTATTTGCAGGGTAAAACAGACTCATTATATAAATATTCAACCAAATAGAAATTTTGTCTGTTGTTAGAGCTCAACATGAGCTCAAGTTTCTTCTCCCCAAGTTCACTTGAAAATGAGATGATATGTCTGCAAAGGGGGAAAGAGGGGAGATAGGAGTAATGATATCCTTGCTTTTGATCCATCCTGGCTTTCATTCAGCACAGCCACTAATGTCCCAGGGTGCCTCTCTGATGTGGTACATTGTATATCTAAATGTGCCCACCTGTACCCTCCTAACCTAAGGGTAGAGGACAACCATACTCTCCTGTCACTCTGTGCCTCTATCTTCCACACTTGGCCACTAGTGCCTGTGTACTCTTCTTTCTGCCTAATCTGAACTCAGGGAAAACCTAGGAATCTACACCACACTGGCCTCAACTCTCAGGAATCAGGGGATGTGAGGTAAGGGGACTGGGATTCAACTCTCCAGCTTGGTATGTCCGTCCTCCATGTCTCTGTGGTTATTTGCCTATACTGTGTTGGCCCTGGGAAAGCTAGCAGGTCCTGCTCTTTAGGTAGAATCCCACCAGGGAATGAGATGTGAATCTTCCTAGCCCACAGACCTCTCCAAGCTCATGAGTTACCACTTGTCTCCATAGAGAAGGGTTCAAGGGAAAAAGACACATTCCCATGCTCCACTAACACCTTTCCTTCAAATTTATTTTCTTGGAAATCTCTCTCCTCTTTTTAAACTTTACTGATGGGAAAATAATGAAAATAATAATGAAAAATTTACTTGAACTTTTATAAAATTTAGTTTTATTGTCTCAACTGTAAGCTTATTTTGTAACAATCCTTGTGCCTCCTGTTTAGATGGGGGATAGGGAGTTACCTCTTACAGCTATTACCCAAGGTCATCATTCCCTCAGTTAGTGTTTTACATTTCTAGCAACTTTATATGAGAGATGTCAATCACCAACAGTATGGTTGGAGAATAAATTGATAAAAACCACTCTTGAAGACATGTTAGAAATCTACATTAAAAGCATTGAAATTATGGATATTCCTTGATTCAACAGTTTCACTTCTAAGAACTTAAGTGATCATGAATTTTAATTTAAAGATGTTTGTTTCAGCATTGATTATAACGTTAAGTTGGAAAAAAAGTTAGACATTTCACAATAGGGTCTTAGATAAGGTTGATAAAGCCTAAGATATGATTGATCCATACAGTGGTATGCTGAACAGCCATTAAAATGTTGACATAGGTGAATACTTAAAGGAGTGTAAGGATGCTCTTATTGCATTAAGTGAAAAGAACAGACTACCAAACAATATGAACAGTTTGTATAGTATTACTATTTTTATTTAAAAAAACAATCTGTGTATGATATACGTATATAAGAAGACCTGAAGTAATGCACCAGGCTCTCAGTTCTTCTCAATGAAGCACTCTCTGCATTTCCAGCTTGATAATATTTTGCTCTGGGGAACTCTCTCACTCACTGTTGGAAGTGTCCCAGCCTTAGGCATTGCTTGTGAGATGCCAGTAATACTCCCCAGGCATTACCGTGACCACAAAAAGTCCTCCCACATTGTCCTTGAGGAAACACTGTAACAGACGATTTCATGGATTACAGTCATTTTATTGTCCCCTCTTGCTTATTTGTATTTTTGTCAATTTCCTTTAACAAGTATGTATTAGACTTATAACAAAAGCATAATAAATAGTATTTATAATATTCTACTCTCTTCGACACTTGCGTGACTAAGCATTCTGCTGCTTTTAGTACAATTAGAACGTAAAGAGGCTAATTTTCCTTCTTGGTATCCCAGTTCTGGTTACATTTGTTCTACTAATGTAAAAAAATCAGCTTTATGGGTATTTAAGCATATAGCTGTGCGTTTGTTATTCATCCATTCACCTATTTGTTCATCAGTTCATCTGGTCCATATTTGTTGAAGTCATGCTGTGTGTAAGATACTATACCAGGCAGCATTAGAAATATAGCAATATTCAAGACCAATTTCTTGTGCTCTAGGCATTGACATTGATCTCTTAATCATGATGAGTATATGTAGGAGTTTCTTAGTCTATTAATGTTGTAGACTTTGCTTGAAGATTTCTTCCCCAGCTTCCTGTCTTCCCTTCAAGTCTGAAGTAAGGTTATCTTTGAGTCAGATGTCATAGCACTACCAGTCTCTTACTATTTCTCAAAAAAACAATCTGTTTATAGTCTCTCATTTATTTCTCTTGATCCCAATTGTCAAACGAAATTAAAATACCATTTCAACATTGTCTTTTGCTATCAAATAATACTGGGTAGCACATCCAAATTTCAAGATAATTTTTTTTTTAGATTTTTAAAGTTTATTTATTTGACAGAGAGAGAGAGAGAGAGAGAACACAAACAGGGAGAGTGGGAGAGGGAGAAGCAGACTCCTGCTGAGCAGGGAGCCCAATGCAGGGCTCAATCCCAGGACCCTGAGATCATGACCTGAGCTGAAGGCAGATGCTTAATGACTGATCCACCCAGGTGCCCCCTCAAAATAAATTTTAACAAAGATTTTCAAGAAGTAATGGGTTGTATTGCCTGAATGAATGTAATACTTTATTTGTTCTTTAATTTTTGGCAAGTTTATCTGATCATGTGGGACCTTACAATTTGATCTTGCAAACTTGTAATACAAATCTTTTGGGCTCTGAGAAAGTTATCATCACTTTATTTTCATGTATGCTCAAAACTTTGCCTTTCTTGTTTCAGTATGCTTTATCCACAGCATTAGGGATTCCTAAGCTTATGAATAACTTTTAATGTTTTTATTAACCTGATAACATATAGAAAGTTATAAAGTTATACTTTTTTTTTTTAATTTATTTGACAGAGATCACAAGTAGACAGAGAGGCAGGCAGAGAGAGAGAGAGGGAAGCAGGCTCCCTGCTAAGCAGAGAGCCCGATGTGGGGCTCAATCCCAGGACCCTGAGATCATGACCTGAGCCGAAGGCAGAGGCTCAACCCACTGAGCCACCCAGGTGCCCCTAAAGTTATACTTTTTTAATAGACTTTTTTTTTTTTTTTACTGCAGTTAATTTCTATTGCAATAGGCAAGTCCATCCACAGTGCATGGTTTATTTTATATATGATCAAAGGCCTTGTACCTGGACCGGGAGAACCTTTATATTCTTTAGTTTTCCTTATAACCTCTGAATATCTCATTAATAGGTACTGCCTTTTAGTTAATCATAACTAGCAGATCCAATCCTCCCAAATTCCAAAGGTCACATTTTAAAATGTTGTATTTTGGGACCTATGAGTTTATTGAAACATCGTAAGAATTGACTGACTGATGTATGTATTCAGAATACATAGAATTCTGTTGTAAATAGAAATTTACTAAATGATAACCTTTATAAAAAGAAACTGCGAAGGACTGACTTGGAGAGGGTAGTAGTTTATGTTATGAGTAGTGGCTTAGTATTGCATATGTTTGTATATACATGTATGAGTATGAGTGTGGGGGTGTATGTAAAATGAAATTTATGGTTATATTTTCTTTAGAAATCTACTTGATCTTCTCAGAGTTCAGCCATTTTATAAATGCATCTACATTGATCTATCTTCTATCTTTGGAATCTATGAAATGGCCTTTGGCAGTACTTCTGTAACGTAATTTGGAAGTTACTAGCTAGATTAGTTCAAGAAAATTAACCAGTGTCTGTTCTACTACATATAGAATCAAGCTGCAGTATTTAATCTCACTATTCAAGACCATATTTTATTTGTCTTACCTTTCTTTTCAATCATATAATTTTGCGTCACTCCACAGAACTCTTCACTCTACCCAGACCCCCAAGTATTTTCAAAATATCTGTCAGTTACCTTATACAATATGTAACTTTAACTCTGCTTTACCTTTGAGAAGGCTCTTATGCCTCCTGTCTTAATTTTATCCAGTCCAAAATGTCCAGCTCAAGCCTCCAGAACTATGAAAAAAAAAAAAAAGCTTTCTGTAACTGCTGTAATGCATAGTAATTTCACCTTCCTTACCTGTGTTAGCATTTGCAGATATATGATTCATATCTGGTTGCTTAGATGAAAATACTGAAAGAATTCTTGCTTCTTTTTCTGTTACATTCTCTGTCCAATTCTTTAGCTATCAGTTCATTCATATTTCACACATGCCCTGATTTTAGCATGACTTCCTTCTCCACTGACACCTCTTGAGGCTAGCTCTCCACCAGTTTTTCACGTACACTCCTTCTCCAACTGCCTAGTGACCTACCTGTTTCTACTTCTCCACCAGTCACAGTAGTTCTTGAAACAAACCAGATCATCTCTTTCCTGCTGTCACTCATCTAGTGGCTTCCTTGGACATCTAGAATGAAATCCAAATCCTTACTGTGACCTACAAGCCCTACCTATATTACGGGGCTCTCATTAAGTTTTATGTCCTATCCCTTTTCTCCTGGTGTACTGCCCTCCAGCTATGCTGGCCTTCCAGGCACAATTCCAATACTTAATAAATATATATGAAAGGATTTTTATTCATTTAAGTGTAGACTGTTTCCTTCTTCTGAAAGCAGGGACAAATGGTGTAGTGTTCTTTAAAAAAAAACTAACTAGAATTTCTGATCTTAATTTTTAAAAAGATAGCAAGAATGTGCAAAATGGCAAAGATCATTCTCTACTTCAGATTTCCATGTGAAATTTGGTGCATACTAATGATTTGGCATATTATAGAATGTGGGCCAATTCTAATAAAATTACTTGTATCTTTCATACTTGTCACAAAAGTTCTTGCTTTTCCATACTTGTGTAGCAATTCTACTTGATTGTACATGGATATGTGACATTAACTTTCTCCTTGAGAATGAAGCAACCCTTTCACTCAAGATAAATCTTGGAGATTTAAAAAACTGCTTATCATTATACATTATTCATATTCCATTAAATGTTTTCTTAGTAAATCACATAAATTAGATTGACTGTTGGACAGATGGGCAGAACCACATGCATCCAATATTAGGCAGTTGGTGAGCACAAGAAGCCAGAAAGAAGATTAGGAATATAAAGGCAGGAAGCTTCCGATTGCACTTGAAAAGGATGATTCTTTTGTTCCTGACTCTCCACTATGTGTTTTCCTTTGTAAGTAACACCTTCCAAAACACAACTTTCCTCATTTTAGGTCTAAACACACAGTCAGTGTTTTCTCATGATAATTGATATATAAATAATAAAAGGAAATGTTTAGGCAGATTGATAAAGGACTGTTCCCCTCCCTCTGCCTTTTATGCAAGGATGACAGCTCTGAAATGTAGGTTTCTTGTATAAGGAATGTGACAGTGTTCAGCTGCAAGAAGATGAGAGGGAGAGAAAGGCTGCATATTCAGGAATAGCATGTCATTTATCACTGCCTGGACTCATCAGCTGTGTGCTCTGTGTTCCCAGAGGAGCTCTGGGAAGCCCTGGCTGAGATACCAGGCTCCTTTATTTATTTCTTCCAGAATACTTCAGCAATACAGATTTTATTAGGAGCAGAGAAAAACATTAAAAACTAATTAGCCTTTGATGTAGAATAGTCATCTCTGAATATTGATCAAGATTCAGAAGGAAGGCTTGGTAACTTATTTTATCTGTGGGCTATACTGATTAATCGAGAAAATTCTAATTTCAGGAAGTATCTTTGGGTGATAGATATCTTTTTTATAACAAATGAGGATCCATTCAAAACTACAGATAAATTCTGCCTATGGTAATGTTTGATCTGGTGGAAACCATTTTAGTGTGACAATCCCTCCCCTGTAAGAGGGAATCAACTGATACCCTGCAACAAAATTGTAAAGGTCACTAGATTCACATCCAGTGCACATTTTGCATATATTTGCTTTCTTAATCCAAAATATATCCCTCAGGTCTAGAGGTCAGTGAAAACTGTATGAGCAAAATGGTTTGAGGCCACAGGCCTTTTTTATGTCCTGTCCTCAGATCCCTTCTAATTGATAGAGTAAAATTTGAAGAGCCCAACAATAGCCCACGGTGACTTTATCCATACTGCCTCACAGAGGTAGAATTAATGGCCACAGTGGTGGTAATCATCCTCACTTTTTATGTTCAGAGAAATTTGGATATTTGCTTGGAGTTAAGACTTCCTACCACATTAAAAACTTGGGGAAATTGGTTATATAAATCAGCATGCCAAATTTCATTTGATTTATCCATTGTATTTTGAACAGCCCTAAATTTCACTTAGTTATTCTCTACCCAAACACATCAGCCCACATCAGCCAAACCTACAGAAAGAAATGCCTTTTGCTGCCATCATGGTTAATTCTCCTTTTATTTTTTGGTTAATTCTTCTTTTAAAATTAATTTTTTTACAATCTGGTAAAATATCCTCTAAAAATTTTATTTATTTCATGTTTTTCATGAACTCCTTTCCCTTTTCCTTTGATTACCTGTCTATATTATAGTTCAAACTGATTTTCAACTTTTTTTTTTGGTTTGTTTTCCAACTTATATTTTTTGTTCTTTATATTTTTTTAAATTTTAATTCCAGTGTAGTTAACATACAGTGTTAGTTTCAAGTGTGCAATGTACTGATTCAACAATTCTATAATCATCCTGTGCTCGTTATGACGTGTGCTCCTTAAACCCCATTACCTATTTCACCCATCCCTCCACCCACCTTCCCTCAATTTTTTTTCTCTAGTTAAGAGTCTGTTTCTTCATTTGTCTCTTTCTCTCTCTCTTTTTTTTTCCTTTGCTCATTTCTTTTGTTTCTTAAATTCTGCATATGAGTGAAATCGTATGGTATTTGTCCTTTTCAACATGGCTTATCTCTCGTAGCATTATACTCTCTAGCTCCATTCATGTTGTTACAAATGGCAAGATTTCATTTTTTCTGGCTGAGTAATATTACACATAAATCACATCTTTTTTATCCATTCATCATTTGGACATTTGGACTGCTTCCATATCTTGGCTATTGTAAAAATATAGGAATGTCTCTTGGAATTAGTGTTTTTTTATTCTTTGGGTAAATAGCCAGTAGTATGATTGCTGGATCATAGGGTAGTTCAATTTTTTCCTTTTTGAGAAACCTCCATACTATTTTCCAGAGTGGCTGCACCAGTTTGCATTCCTACCAGCAGTGCACAGGGGTTCCTTTTTTCTCCATATCCTTGCCAGCACCTGTTGTTTCTTGTGTTGCTGATTTTAGCCATTCTGACCAATGTGAGGTGATAACTCATTGTAGTTTTCATTTGTGTTTCCTTGATGAGCCATGCTATTCAGCATCTTTTCATGTATCTGTTGGCCAACTGTATGCCTTCTTTGGAGAAATGCTTGTCCAGATCTTCTGCCTATGTTTTAATTGGAGTATTTGGTTTTTGGGTGTTGACTTGTATCAGTCCTTTATATATTTTGGATACTAGCTCTTTATTGGATATGTCATTTGCAAATATCTCCTATTCAGTAAGTTGCCTTTTAGATTTGTGGATTGCTTCCTTCACTGTACAGAAGCTTTTTATTTTGATGAAATCTTAATATGTTTATTTTTGATTTTTAGCTTTTTTTAATGTTAGTTTCTATTAACTTTTCTCTCAGTTCTAAATATTCTTTGCTTCACTTGTTTTCTGTCTGTTTCTTTTCAGACTTTGAAGGAAGATTTATTAGTTTTTTTAGAATTCTCTTACTTTATGGAATGTATTCTAAAATATTTTAAAAGCAATGGCCAGTTAATACAGCACTGGATTTTTTTCTTGTAGAGATATATTATTTTCTCTGTGCCTCACTGGGAGAGATACAGGCATGGTACTTTTACAATGTGTTTAGCTAGTATTAGCTCTTCTAAAGTACATTTTTTCTGGGAATATCATTGTTTGGCTTTACTCAGGCACACTGAATGCAAGCTGATAGACTCAATACTTCTTTTCAGGACCTATTATTGCATAGGTATTAAAACTTGCCATCTTTGATCTGCCCATTTCAGAACTTTTATGTGATCTAAATTAGACACACATTTACATTTTTTTTGTTTTCTTTCTTTTTAGACATTGTATTTTAAATGAAGTTTGAGGTGATCTGCTAAATAGCAATCAATACTGGTTCTAACAGCAAAACAATTTAATAAGCAACCTTGTAGCAAATATAGAACACAAGTAAGTCCAAAAAATTATATGAATTTCTGTTTACCTCACTAACTCTTTTCACATCTGATATTCAACTAATGTTCAATGAATTTCTACATAGTGCCTTACACTATGGTAAATTTTAGGATATAAGAATGAGTAAGAAATGTTCTTAGATCTTAGGGAAAAGCAACATAGCATCTCCATATAATAGTTATTCTGACAAATCTCAGTAGAGCTAGGAGTAGTTTTCTCAGATCTGTTTTAGACTCTAGACACTTAGTTCAATATTTTTTCCCCTTATCATGCTATAATCATTTCAAACCTCTTAACTTCTGGGCAACCATGAAAATGAGATAGACAGGATACTAAATCTGCCTCAAATTTATCTTGATATTCTATTCAGTCTTCCTTGGTATTGAAGGTCATGAAGAAAATGAAGTAGTGTGTGTGTGTGTGTGTGTGTGTGTTTTCTTTCCTTTCCTTCCTTTTCTTTTCTTTCCTTTTTCCTTCCTTCCTTCCTTTCTCTCTCTCTCTTTCCTTCTTTCTTCTTTACTTCCTCCCTTTCTCTCTCCTTCCCTCCCTCCCTCCTTTTTGTTGATAGAAGAAAAAAAAAAGTAAAACAGCAGTATGAACACAGAGACACTGTCTAAAACTGATTCTTAAGAAATAGGAATCCTATCCTTAAAAATCTCCATGTAAAGATTCCTACAGTTGCCCACTGTCAATAGCTATGGGGTAATCTATTGTGTGTGGTAAGCTTGAATTCTAGAAAATTGAGTTCTAGAAATGGCCCTTATAGTTAAGGATATATAATGCAGCTTTTCGTAACCTTCCATTAAAAAGTGGAATTACATTAATTTCATTAGCTTTGTTGCCATGAACAAATTGCTTCATTATTCAGTTACATTCTGTGTATGAAATCAGTATAATAAAATTCACATCTCAGAGACCCAATAGAGAGTGTATGAGATAAATGTAGGCCTAGAACCTGGCACAAAAAAGCTTAATATCTATAGTCTTTGATAATTCTTTCTTAGTATTCTAAAGGAAACTTGTCATACCACATCTATGGCAGTAATCAATTGTAATGTAGTTAGTTGGGTGCTTTCTATCTAAATTGTGAGCCCTTTGGGTAAGGACCATCACAGAAATGACTCTATATTTTATGTAGCATTTTGTGATTTTCAGCTTGTTTGCATAGTATCAAATACACAGCATAGTTAAATGCATATTATTATTATTACGACAGTTTCACGGTAAGATGGGCAGAAAGAAAATATATTCTTTCATTTCACAAGCATTCTCAAAGCTGAAATAAGTCAACTGAACCAAGTTCTCATGATTGTGAGTGGCTCAGATGGAATGAACTGAATCCACTGACTCTAAGCTCAGTGCTTGTTCTACTATACCACTGAGACTGTCACATACCCCAGCAATGTTTCCAATGTTGCGTCACATGATTCTTAGCTTTATATTTGTGCATATCAGAAAAAAATGTCCTGTAACAATTGCTAACTGATAGTCATTACTGTTTACCAAATGAAACATTGATATGAATGTAAAAGGGGACAGGAAAGGTTTATATTCTATGTATGTGGTCATCTTTATAGCTTAAAATGAATAGGCAAGTAACCAAGGAAAGATCAGACAACCAAATGTTCTGCTTTTTAATTGTAGTGATGCAAAAATGTGTTGAAAGCTGACTACGCACCTGTTACAATGGCAAAAAACAAAACACTGGCAGCACCTAACGTTATGTGAAGCAATAGAAACTCCTCTACTTCATCACTGATGGGAATGCAAAATGGTACAGCTACTTTGGATGTCACTTTGGGCTGTTTCTTACAAAACTAAACATACTCTTACCATGTAATCCAGCAGTCACATTCCTCAATATTTATCCAAAAGATTTGAAAGCACATCCACATAAAAACTTGCATATAGATGTTTCTAGAAGCTTTATATGTAACTGCCACAACTTGGGAGAAACTAAGATGTCTTTTGGTCGGTTAATGGATAAACTGTGGTACATTCAGACAATGGAATATTATTTGGTGATTTTAAAAAAAGCTATCAAGACACAAAAGTATGGAGGAAGCTTGAATTCATATGTCTAAGTGAAGGAAGCGAGTCTGAAAAGTATATACTGTATGATTTTAACTCTGTGACATTCTGGAAAAGACAAAACCAGGGAAAGCATAAGAAGATCAGTGGTTGCCAGAGCTGTGGAAAAAGAACAGAGGGATGAATAGGCAGAGCACAGAGCTTGTTTAGGGCAGTGAAATTATGCTTTATGATACTGTAATGGTGGGTGCATGACATACATTTGTAGAACTCATGGAACTATACAACACAAAGAATGAGCCTGAAGATAAACTATAGACTGTAGTTACAATAATGTATTATTATTGGTTCATCAGTCTTAATGAATGTATCATATTAATGCAATATGTTAATAATAGGAAAAGTTGGGGGAAGGGGAAAAAGGAGTATGTGGAAGTATCTGTATTTTCTGTACTATTCTTCTATAAACCTAAAATTTCTCTAGAAAATTAAATCAGTTTGAAGCCTTATAAAGTCCAGATTAGCTATAGTAACAGTATAGTAGGAAACTTATTTTGCATTTTTTCACCCGTGCAACAGATATAGTTGTGATTCACTTTGGTTAAGATGCAGTATACAAATTTCTGAACTTAAGGTTTAGGGAGATATTATTTGAATTTCAAAATAATCCTTAATGTTCTTCTAAAGTAAGACAAATAGAGCAATTAATGTTTCATCTAATCACAGAAGATTGATGTACACAAGATACGCCGGGAATGCAATTAGAAACTGGGAGAAGTGTGTTATACTGATAGCTCCCACACAGAACTGTGAGGCCCTGTGTGATTTTTTTTTCCTTCCTTATATTTCACTTAGCCATACATTCAACTAATACTTCTTGCAGGCTTGGGTTCTGGCTCCTTACCAAGTACTGAGAACACTTTCTTTGCCATCAGGGTGATATGATGTACAAATACCACTTTCACCTACAGTCTTCCTTGTTTTTTGTTTTGTTTTGTTTGGACCTCAAACAAAAGAGATTATAAATTCTTCTTAGGATAAAGACTACATTTTAGTCAACTTTGTAACCTCTGCAGTATCTAGTACAATGTATTCAAAAACAGTAGGCTCCAAGCATTGCTTGACTCAAAGAATGAATGCATGACTAAATTAACAGACATCTCCATACACTTCCCTGCTTCTTTACAAGGTGTGACTATGAAATACTGCAACGGTCTCATGTCTTTATAATCTCAATATTTTCTTCTTGGGAATAATTCCAAGAACTATTCCACCTGGTTGCTGCTCTTCATTATAGGTTTGTATCTCTGTTTCGCAGGAGAGTAATAGGGCCAGAAAGTGCTTTGAGGGATGTTTTGTATTTATAGCTAGCTTTAATTGATCAAATCAAAGTATAAGAGGTAATATCAGTGTCAGTCTGCGACTACTGCAAGGCTGCCTGCACAAAACATTGCAACGAATGGGGCTAAAATGGAGGAAGACACCCCAATGGCTATTTGGTATTTTTGATTTTCTGTAAATATTTTGATATGAACTCACTTTGTATCAATTATAATTCCTGCAGAAACAGATGGTACACACAAATTGGGTAATTTGTGGAGACTTTCATAAGGTGAGTAATTATAAAGGTTGGATAGAATTAGGGTATAGTGTAGTACTTCAGGGTGGTACCATTGTGCACCATGAAAACCACTAGGCCTAAATGAGCAGGGGCAAGAGAGAAGTTGCAGGTTCTGAGGCGGTAGGCAGGGGGGAGGGGAGAGGTGTGTGTGTGTCTGTGTAGAGAGAGAGAGAATATCAGAATGAGAGAGAGAGAATGGAGGAAACACATGAATGAGCAGAGATTGTTTAAAGACGGCTGCCCAGCAGGAGCTGTGATCCTTGGAGTGACCAAGATCGCCTGCACTGACCTGGCAGGGAATGGATATTTGGGAAACAAACAAGGTGATCTTACTTTCCTCCCTCCATTTGCTCTTCTGGTGCTTCCATTGGCCAAACACATATGGTAACTGAAAGGCAAAGGAGTACATTGTTGTAACCCTCTGATTCTCAATGCTGGGAGGGGGAAGTGGCAATTTTTTTCTGCACGGACATTTTTGTTTGTTACAACTCTGGGAGGAAGGGGAGAGGTGCTAATGGCTTCTAGTAGGTAGAAGCCAGACATTCTGCTAAACTTCTTCCCAAAACAAAGAAGTATCTAATTCAAAATGTCACTAGTGCCAAGTGTGAGAAACCTTGATGTAGTTCATACACATTATCTTCCCTGAGCACAGAGCAAAAGTAGAGTGGACAGAGTTGCTAAGGAGGAAAAAGGAAGAAACCAGCATACTTCGCAAAAGAAACCAGTAAAAATAGCAGACATGAGAAGAAATATCCCTGAAAACATACAAGTGTCAAAAATATGACGGGTAGTCTCTTATGGAATTGATTAAAATTTATCCTGGAGCACATAATATTCAGCAAGCCAGCTTTATCTTTAGAGAAAGAAAAATCCTTGTGAGATTTATATAAGGATTGATTAGTAAAGGGCACATACAATACTCAGATTATAGTCAGTCATGTTATGCAAATCACAGACAAGAAGAGAATAGAACAAAGAATTTCATGACTACATAGTGAATCCTCTTGCTTTCATTTAGGTACTGTGAGAGGCTCTAGTGTACATAGTAATACAGCCACATAAGATAGTAACTTGACATTTATGCAGCTATATATATGTTCACACACCAATATCCATGGTTTTTTTATCTAGTTGACATTTGATTCTTTTATCCAGCTCTAGTTTATTTCCTAGAGCACTCTCTATAGAAACTGTTTCTCCTATTTTTATAACTTAAGGTTATAGATTCCTGACTCATTCTCTGAGTTTTGCTTTTTCCTCAGCAGTGTCATATATTCTCATGACTATTTATTCTTTCTTACATTTCTAGTAGGCTCTCTTTCCTAATATACACTCTCATATTTCTCTTTGTGCAGTGCACATTTTTAGACATCATGTTATCACTTGGATTTCAGCAGGTCTAAAGTTGGGTTTAATCTTTTTCCAAAATAGGAACCCCTCCATATCAGTTATCACCAAATACATCAGTATTTTCTCTATGACCTAGGGTACAAATCTTAAGTATATTCACAATCTTCTCTTTTTCACATTTGGCCATAATACCATTCTAGAGCCCTTATTTTTTCTATTCTTTCTTCCAATCTCTCCCATTGTGGTTTGGCTAGGACTCTCATTAACCACATTAGTGTGTAGGCTCTCAGTTCGTCTATTTGTCACTTACCTTGTCCTCCTAGTACATTTTTTTTTAAAGATTTTATTTATTTATTTGACAGATCACAAGTAGGCAGAGAGGCAGGCAGAGAGAGAGGGGGAAGCAGGCTCCACGCTGAGCAGAGAGCCCGATGCGGGACTCGATCCCAGGACCCTGAGATCATGACCCGAGCCGAAGGCAGCGGCTTAACCCACTGAGCCACCCAGGTGCCCCACCTCCTAGTACATTTTTAATTGCCATCTGTACTACTTCACATGTCACTTCCCATTCAAACATACTTAACTGACTCTTCATTCATTAGAAACAAAAGGTTGTCATCAGACTGATATTTTATTGTTCACATTTTTTTTTGTTCCAATGTTATGTCTTTTGTCATTTGTTTATTCATACATGTAAGAGGTGGCTAACATTTGAACATCCAGGAAATTTAATACTTACTATATATGAAGTCTCTAATGCTGGTTCATTCATTGTTACTCGAATGTATCAGGCTTTTCCTATGTTCATGTATGTGTATATATTTTATGCCTAAAACCTTTTCTTAAATCTCAAATATCTCAGGCACATACTTTTGTCCAAGATCACAGAAATCCCTGCCATACATTTTTATACAACCTGTTGCCTACACTACTCCTGTTGAACCTGTCAGAAATAGCTGTTTGTGTTAGTTATCTTTTCAGTACAAAATCTTTTTCCATATCTTCATCGTAATTACTTTAGTGTTGGACTGTGTTCTTTTCCCCTCTAGTTTCCCTAATAGCTAACATGATTTCTTGCATAGAACAAGTGCTCAATAACTGTTTCCTCTTTTTTTTTTAAAGATTTTTTTAATGTATTTGAGCACAAGAGAGAAAGAGTGCAAGCAGGGGGAGCAGGGGACAGAGGGAAAAAGGAGATCCTTGCTGAGTGAGGAGCCTGAAGCAGGACTTGATCCAGGACCCTGGAATCATGACCTGAGCTGAAGGCAGATCTTTAACCAACTGAGCCACCCAGGTGTCCCAGTAACTGTTTCTTCTTGATCTCTCTGTCTGCACTGTCCAATATGGTAGGCTCTAGACTCATGTTGCTATTAAGCTCTTGAAATGTAGCTAGCCTGGATTGAGGTGTGTTATAAAATACACACAGGATTTCAAGAACTTAGCATAAAAGAAAAATTCCTAATAGTTTTCATATAGAGGACATGTGGATATTTTGAATGTTAAATTGCATGAAATACAAAATTCATCTTTACTTTTCGCTTTTCTCATGTGGCAACTAGAAAATTTTAAATTACGTATGTGACTCACATAATAATTATATTGGAAAAGTGCTCTAGGCAATAATGTGCGTGAGTAATGTGCACTATAAGCAATGTGATCAGATAAAATATTTGTATTCCTTGATGATACATTATTCTTAACATTGATTTTTATGTTATGTGTATGTACAGGCTAACATTGGTAATGGGAGAGAGCAGGGCAACAATAGGTTTTCATCTCTTGACTAATTTATAAAGCTGTATGTGATGAGCCAAGGTATCTGAATACTCAAGTAATTTGTATTCATTTGCAAAATCCAAGGATGTTTATGTACCTTCATATTGCCTTTAAATTTCATTCATTCTTATTCCTGTTTTCTATGATTACCTTTTGATATCACTGATTTCCAGGAACATTTTGCATTATGTATTATGCATTGCACAATTTGATTGCACAATTTGTCCTACATATATTCAATGCTCGTTATTCTAATGTTTCAAACCCCTGGGGGCATTTATTTGAGTTTCATACAGCTTGTGTCCCAGCTTTTGCTGTTTTTACCTAAATATTTAATATTTTGATTAAGCATTATGGAATTTCTAAATAGCTCAGCAAAAATAACTGTCCTTCCCACGATGAGCTGTATAGTGCTATGGCTCAGAGCACTGGATCTAGAGTCAGAAAGCCTCTGCTCTCTGCCTTTTCTAAGGTATAAACCTGCTGAAGTACTCTTTCTTCATCGGTAGAATGATAACAACAATAAATGCCAGAGGGTTGCTATAAGGGTTAAGTGAGATTAAGCGCTTAGGATATAAATGATGCATAGTAAACTCTCAAAGAATGCTAGATATTACTACTGGTATTGCAATCCTTTAAAAATCTTAGTATCTTCTCTATCGATAAAGTTAAAGTTAATATTTCATATAATATAGATACACAATGAAAGGTAATCGAGTGGTTGCATATTTTCTATTTTCTGAACATTGATTTAGAATATAATAGGAAAAATATAGTTTAAAATTTGACCTTATATTTAGAAGCTATCAAATTACTAACAAGAAATTTCAGGTGGAGTTACACAAGGTAAAATTATACTCTGTAAAATTTTCTTACAGCATCCTAAATCTTTCTGTCAATGTTTACAAGGACTCCATCTGATCACTTTGGCATTATTATTATGATTATTATAAAACTCTTTGCTTCTGTTACTCAAACCAATTAAGTAAGCATGTGTAATTATAACTTTTTAAACGTGGAAGTTTAAAAAGAAAAACAGAAGTTGAAATACCCAGGAGAACCATATACTGGAAATGTATTGAGTTCTGTCCTTTTAAAAATTTTTGCTTGAAAATCCTACCAATCCTTTCAGTATGTATAGTGTACATTTTGATTTTCTTAACCACATTGGTATAATGGGAAAAAGGTAAGAATTTATATATATTACCATTTATAAAAATTGCATTACAGGGGTGCCTGGGTGGCTCAGTTGGTTGAACATCTGCCTTCAGCTCAGGTCATGATCCAAGGGTCCTGGGATGGAGCCATTCATTGGGCTCCCTGCTCAGTGGGGAGCCTACTTCTCCCTCTCCCACTCTCCCTGCTTGTGCTCTCTCTCTCTCTTTCTCTCTCTCTCTCTCTCTGTCAAATAAAGGAATAAAATATTAAAAAAAATAAAAAAATTAAAATAAAAATTGCATTACAGAAGAAAAGGGAGTGTTGCTCACCTGCCGGAGGCTGAGCATCTCCATACCTGCTATAACCTAATAAACACTTATAGGACACCCCACTTAAAATAAGAATAATGGGCATTCTTTTCAGTGTACATAGAACATTGCCCAAGACTGATCACATTCTAGACCATAAAACAATTTTCAATTTATTTAATAAGACCAAAATCATACAAACTATTTTTTTTCTGACCACCACTGAAATAAATTAGAAATCAATAACACAAGGATGTCTGGAAAGTTCCAAAATATTTAGAAATTAAACAATAAGATTTTTAATAATGAATGGTTCAAAGAAGAAATCACAAGGGACATTAGAATAATTATTTTTAACTGAATAAAAGTGAAAAAAAAAAAAACAGTTGTAGGGTACAACCAAAGCAATATTCAGAGGAAATCTGTAGCTTTAAATTCTTATATTAGAAAAGAAGAATGGTCCAAATTCTTGGTCTGAGCTGTTATCTTAATAAAGTAGAAAAATAAGGAACAAAATAAAAGCTAAAGTAGAAAAAAGTAAATAATAATAATAATAGCAGAGATTAATGTAATAGAAAACAAAATATAGCTAGAGAAGAGTTTAAAAAGCCAAGAATTGGTTCTTTGAAAATATCAAAAGAAGAGTTAGACCCTTAATTGACTTATCAAAAAAAAGAGAGCACACATTACCAATGTTAGAAATTAAAGAATGCATATTTCTGCAGACCCTACAGACATTAAAGGGATAGTAACAGAATAGCTTGAGCAATTTCATGCACATGACTTAGATGCCATGGACAAGTTATTTTGAAAATATGACTTATCACAATGATACAAGGTGGGTGGAGGAATGGGTGAAATAGGTGATGGAGATTAAAGAATACACTTATACTGATGAGCACTGAGTAATGTATAGAACTGTTGAATGTACAGAATTGTTGAATCACTATATTGTACACCTGAAACTAACATTTCATAATGTCAACAATACTAGAATTAAAATAACGAACTAAAAAAAAATGTATACAAAGGGGGGATAAACACTTTCCCCTACAGAAAACTCCTGGTGTACATGGTTTCATGGTTAATTATGTAAAATATTTATGAAAAAAATAACACCAGTATTAGGTGAGTTTTTGCAGAAAATGAAAGATTAGGGAGACTTCCTAACTCATTCTGTGAGGCTAGCATAATCTTGATACCAAACCTGACAAACATATTGCAAAAGGAAAATTAAAGATAAGTATTTTATGGGTACTAACACCATTAGAAGCAAAATTCCTTAATAAAAAATTCACAAATCAAATTAAGCTATATTTTTAAAAGATAATATGTGATGACCAAGTGGAGATTATCTTATGAATGCAAGATTGAATAAATACTTAAAAACCAATTGATATATTTATGAAACATTTGACTGTTTCATAGATTAGAAAACCATTTGACAAAAACCAACACCCATTCCTGATTTATTTTTTTAAATAAAAAATTAGGAATAGAAGGGAACTTTCCCAGTCTGACAAAAGACAATTACTAAAGATCTAACATCAAAAACAAACAAAAAAAGAAAACCCAACATCATATGTAAACATGGAATATTATATACTTTCTCTCTAAGACAGAGAATAAGGCAAAGAAACTTATGCTCACCATTTCTACTTAAAGGAAATTCAGTAATAACAATATGTCAATAAATTCAACAGTGTTATAGTAGGTCCATATTGTGGATCCTAGAAATACAATAGGGCAGGAAAAGAAAATTAAAAGCATAAAAATTGGGACAAAGAATGAAAAGTGGTTTCATTCATCAATGATCTGTTTGCAAGTGTAGGGAATCCTAATGAATTGACAAAACAAGTGATAAGGGGCACCTGGGTGGCTCAGTGGGTTAAGCCTCTGCCTTCAGCTCAGGTCATGATCTCAGGGTCCTGGGATCAAGCCCCACATCGGGCTCTCTGCTCAGCAGGGAGCCTGCTTCCTCCTCTCTCTCTGCCTGCCTCTCTGCCTACTTGTGATCTCTGTCAAATAAATAAATAAAATCTTCTTTAAAAAAAAAAAAAACAAGTGATAAGAATTGTTCAGGGTTGTGAGATATAAAAAATACGATCTATATACAAAATCAATTGCATTTTTATATACTAGGAAAAACAATTAGGAAATGAATTTTTAAAATGTCATTTCCAAAAGTATCAAATGATAAACTATTTCAGAGATAAATTTAATAAAAGATGTATAAAACTTCTTTACTGAAAACTAAGAAAATTCTGGCTGGGGTTTTTGTAGACATTGACAAAATAAATTTATAACTTATAAGGATATTCATAGGACCTAGAGTAGCTAAAACAAGTTTGAAAGAGCAAAGGATGGTGTGGTGTTAGAAGAGCTCCATTAACAAATTTTAGGATTTAACTCTAAAGCTACAATACTCAGGACAAACACGTATTTACTTAAGAATAGAATGAAACTGGACTACTTTCTTTCAGCATATACAAAAATAAAGTCAAGAGGGATTAAAGATCTCAATTTGAGTCCTGAAACCATAAGACTCCTAGAAGAATACTTAGGCAGCAATTTCTTTGACATTGACACTTGCAGTATTTTTCAAGATAGGTTTCCTCTGGTCAGACAAGGGAACCAAGGCAAAATTAAACTATTGGGACTATACCAAAATAAAAAGCTTTTGCATAGCAAAGGAAAACATCAATAAAACAAAAGGCAACCGATTGAATGAAAGAGAATATTTGCAAACCCAATAAGGGGTTAATATTCAAAATATATAAAGAATTTGTACAACTCAACACCAAAAAACCCCAAATAACTCAATTAAAAATGGGCAGAGAACTTGGATAGACATTTTTCCAAAGAAGATATACAAATGGGCAGTAGAATGTCTATAATAAAAAAAATACAAGAAATAACAAGTGTTGGTTAAAATGTAGGGAAAAATGAACTCTCATGCACTGTTGGTAGGAGTGAAAATTGGTGTAGCCATTATAGATAACTATGTAAACACTCCTCAAAAAATTAAAAAAAGAATTACCATATGATATACTACTGGGTATTTTCTCATAGAAAACAAAGACACTAATTCAAGGAAATGCATGCCACCTGTGTTTATTGCAGCATTTTTTAATAGTAGCCAAGATCTGCGAGAGCAACCCAAGTGTCCATTGATAGATGAATGGATAAGGGAAATATTTTATTTATATATACTTTTAAATATTTTTAATATATTTATAAATATATTTTTATATTTAAATAATATTTATATTATATACTTGTATATTATATATAATATATATAATATGCTATATATATGCCATAAAAGATAATAATATCTTGCCACTTGCAAAAACATGGATATATGTGTGTAGAGGATATAATGATAAAGGAAATGAGTCAGAGAAAGACAAATACCATATGATTTCACTCATATGTGGAATTTAAGAAGCAAATCAAGGAAAAAGGAGACAAACAAAAACACCCAGATTCTTAAATATAGAGAACAAATTGGTGGTTGCTAGAGGAGAGATGAGTGGGGAGATGGGTAAAATTGGTAAAGAGAATTAAGAGTATACTTATCTAGATGAACAGAGTAATGTATAGAATTGGATCTTTATATTGTACACTTGAAACTAACACTATGTTATTTAAACCTTAATTTTAAAAAAAGAATAGGCCTATAGATGAGTGGAATATTGCAGTAAATCTAGATATAGCCCTATTTGTGTATGGTCAATTTATCTTTCAATAAAGATGCAATTCACTGGGAAAAAGAAATTCTTTTCAACAGCCAGTGTTAGAACAACTGGATATTCATATGGGGGAGGGGGGCAAGAACCCCTACCTTTTCCTCATACCATATGCAAAAATTAACTCTGTGTGGATTACAGATTATATATAATATAATCAACAATTGTGGTATAGTCATACACTGGGATACTACATTGCAATAGAAATGGAATGAATTCTGGTAACCTCAACAACATGGCTGAATCTCAAAAATATGCTGAGTGAGGGGCGCCTGGGTGGCTCAGTTAGTTAAGCTTCTCCTCTTGGCTCAGGTCATGATCCCAGGGTCCTGGGATGGAGCCTAGCATCTGCACTGGGCTCCCTCCTCAAAGGGGAGTAAGGGGAGTCTGCTTCTCCCTCTACCCTTCCCTTCTGCTTGTGCTCTCTCTCTCTCTCTCTCAAATAAATAAATAAAAGCTTAAAAAAATATATGCTGAGTGAAAGAATCTGGCAGAAATGTGTACTTACTATAATTCTAGAACAGACATATCTCATTTCCAGTGACAAATAGTAGATCACTGGTTGCTGGGGACAGAGGTAATTATCAATTCAGTCATCCAGGAAGCAGATGCCAAGATGGTCTTAGAATTACAGATTTTTTAGGGGCAGTATCTGTGAAAGATGAAAAGAGAGTGGGAGCAAAAGCCCAGAAAGTCTTGAGACCACAATGCATTTTTACTGTCTGTGGCAAGGGAGTCAGAAGGAAGAATTGGGTAGGCAGACATCAGGCTCTAGTGCAGCTCTGAAGAGGTCTTAGCTTCTCACAGTAGCTCTGGTACAAAGATTGCTGATTCAGTCATGCACTGAGCAGAAATCTCCAGGCATTAATTTCCATGCTGTTCTTAGTCATTGGCAGAAGACTGCCTTGGTTCATATGCTGGTATAGATCCCTTAGCTGCTGTGGTGGGCGACAGAGAGCACTCCCTGTCACTTTTTGGCTTTTGAAGAGAGATCCAAGAGATGTATGTTCATGGCTACCACACAGGACAGGGCAGGGGTGGAGAGAGGAGATTAACAAGAAAAAGGCACAAAAATTTTGTTAAGATTTATCCATTTATTTTAGAGAAACAGAAAGAGAGAGAATGAGGGGTAGAGAGGGGCAGAGGGAGAGAATATTCAGGCAGGCTCTTCCCTGAGTCCAGCACAGGGCTAGATCCCATGACCCATGAGATCATGCATGATCTCAGCCAAAACCAAGAATAGGATGCTCAGTCACTCAACAGACTGAGCCAACCAGGCACCCCTAGATTTTTCTATTCTAATGTAGATAAATGTTTCATTGGAATACCATGAAAAGGCTTCCAAAGTGTAATTTTTTTCCTGGGGTGGAAGACGTATTTTCTTCTCTTTTTATCTCTGATGATAAGTAGCTCAGAGTATTTTTTAGTGCTCTGACAATAGAAGTAGGAATAGTGTATCTGTTGCATGACGTGGTACTATTTCTAGCTATCATAGTGTATTGCAGTTGTAACTGATACAGTTCCATGGGAACATGTATTATGGCTTTTTAATGGTTGTTAAGCTCACTGTTTATAGGTCAGAGAATCCCCAAATAATAATCAGTGGTAGGTAAGGTCCAGCTATTTTAGTTTTAAGCTTTAAGTTTATTATGTCCAAATAAATAGAGAAAAAGTACATTAAAGTGTTCCTGACTTTATTTCTTTCTCCACAAGTTCTTCTCATAGCCAAGTAAAAAATACTTCATTTTACTTAAAAAAAAAAAACCACTCACATACAAAATGTGGATCTACAAGGCATAAAAATATTGGAATCAGGATGATTTCTTCTCTCTTTCTCAGAACATCCAGGCTACTGACTTGGCTTTGCCTAATGTTTTTTCAGAACATCCAGGCTACTGACTTGGCTTTGCCTAAGTTTTCTTTTTTTTTTTTTTTTTTTTTTGCCTCCACCAACACAAGTGTCAATTCAAAATTTTTCACCTCACCTGTAATAATAACTTTCTAATTGTTTTCTGTCTCATTCCTACTACATCAGTTTACTATATTATATTAGTCACATGCTATAACCTCAAGGTAAGAGCCTGTCCTAACAGACTGAGACAGCATCTGTTACACTGATGGGTAGTCTTAAGGACCTCTCAAGGGGGGTCTTTGGGCATTTATGCAAAATATCATGAATAGGGTAGGGATGCATAATTTGAGGGAAGTGTTTATGTCTGTTATCAGGTTTTAATAGGCTTAAACAATATATAAAATATTAAAACTTTTGCAGTATGGAGAATTCAAAACTTCTCATCATAATCACTCTCTATCCCATTTTGAGTTCTACAAGAGAATCGTTAAGAACACATACAGAGCCATCATAATAGTGGGCACAGCTTTAACTGGTGTAATAAAAGGCCCCTATGATTCTTTTCCTACACACAACTAAAATTAATTCAACAAGGATTTCTTTAGCTCCTACCAGTTGCTATTCTAGGCACTGGAGATACACAGATGAAGCATACAAGATCTGCCTTCATGGGAGAGTTAATAAATGAGTAAAGAAAAAATAACTTGGATAGGTGTAGGTGCTATAAAGCCTGTTATTTTAGAGAGAGGGAGAAGGGGAGAGTACATAAGCTGGGGGAAGGAGCAGAATGAGTGGTAGAAAATCTCAAGCAGACTCTGCACTGAGTTTGGAGCTGATGTGGGGCTTGATCTCATGACTCTGAGATCATGACCTGAGCCAAAACCAAGAGTTGGATGCTTAACCAACTGAGCCACCCAAATGCCCCCAAAGCATGTTATTTTAAAGATTTTTTTTAATTTGACAGAGAGAGACAGGAAGAGAGGGAACACAAGCAGGGGGAGTGGGAGAGGAAAAAGCAAGCTTCCCACTGGGCAGGGAGCCTGATGCGGGCCTCAATCCCTTGACCCTGGGATCATGACCTGAGCCAAAGATGGACACTTAATGACTGAGCCACCCAGGTGCCGCTAAAAGCACGTTATTTTAATTATTATTAATAATAATAATATAATTTTTCCCTGATATTTTTATTGTGTTATATTAGTCACCATACAGTACATCATTAGTTTTTGATGTAGTGTTCCATGATTTGTTGTTTGCGTATAACCCCCAGTGCTCTATGCAATCCATGCCTGCCTTAATACCCATCACCAGGCTCACCCATCCCCTCCCCCTTCTAAAACTCTCCATTTGTTTCCCAGAGTCCATAGTCTCTCATGGTTCGTCTCCCACTTTGATTTCTCTCCCTTCATTTTTTCCCTTCTCCTGATGTTGTCCATGCTATTCCGTATGTTCCACAAGTAAGCAAAACCATATGATAATTGGCTCTCTCTGCTTGACTTATTTCACTCAGCATAATCTCCTCCAGTCCCATCCATGTTGATGCAAAAGTTGGGTATTCATCCTTTCTGATGGCTGAGTAATATTCCATTGTGTATATGGACCACATCTTCTTTATCTATTCATCTGTTGCAGGGCATCTTTCCACATTTTGGCTATTGTGAACATTGCTGCTATGAACATTGGGGTGCATATAGCTCTTCCCTACATCTGTATCTTTTTGGGTAAATATCCAGTAGTACAATTGTTGGGTCATAGGGTATCTCTATTTTAAATTTTTTGAGGAACCACCACACTGTTTTCCAAAGTGGCTGCAACAATTTGTATTCCCACCAACAGTGTAAGAGGGTTCCCCTTTCTCCACAAATTCTCCAACATTTGTTGTTTCGTGCCTTGTTAATTTTGGCCATTTTAACTGGTCTAAGGTGGTGTCTCAATGTGGTTTTGATTTGAATTTCCCTGAAGGCTAATGATGATGAACACTTTTTCATGTGTCTGTCAGCCATTTGTATGTCTTCTTTGGAGAAGTGTCTGCTTATGTCTTCTTCCCATTTTTTGACTTCATTATCTGTTTTTTGGGTGTTGAGTTTAAGAAGTTCTTTATAGATCTTGGTTATCAGCCATTTGTCTGTAGTGTCATTTGCAGATATCTTCTCCCAATCTATGGAATGCCTCTTTGTTTTGTTGACTGTTTCCTTTGCTGTGCAGAAACTTTTTATCTTGATGAAGTCCTGAAAGTTCATTTTCACTTTTGTTTCCCTTGCCTTTAGAGACATGTTTTGAAAGAAGTTGCTGTGGCCGAGGTTGAAGAGGTTACTGCCTATGTTCTCTTTTAGGATTTTGATGGATTCCTGTCTCTCATTGAGGTCATTCATCCATTTAGAGTTTAACCTTTGTGTATGGTATAAGATAATGGTCCAGTTTCATTCTTCTGTATATAGCTCTCTAATTTTCCCAGCACCATTTATTGAAGAGGCCATCTTTTTTCCATTGGCTATTTTTTCCTGCTTTGTCAAAGATTATTTGACCATAAAGTTGAGAGTCCATATCTGGGCTCTCTACTCTGCTCCATTGGTGTATGTGTCTGTTTTTGTGCCAATACCATGGTCCTGGTGATCACAGTTTTGTAATATAGCTTGAAATCAGGCAATGTGATGCCCTCAGCTTTGTTTTTCTTTTTCAAAATTTCCTTGGTAATTTGGGATCTTTTCTCATTCCATACAAATTGGAAAATGCCATTGGTATTTTGATTGGGATGGCGTTGAAATTATGGATTGCTCTGAGCAGCATAGTCATTTTAATGATGCTTATTCTTCCAATCCATGAGCATGGAATATTTTTCCATCTTCTTGTGTTGTCTTCAATTTCTTTCATGAGTGTTCTGTAGTTCCTAGAGTATAGATCCTTTACCTCTTTGGTTAGGTTTATTCCAAAGTATCTTATGGTTTTTGGTGCTATTGTAAATGGAATCAATTCTCTAATTTCTCTTTCTATAGTTTCATTGTTAGTGTCTAAGAAAGCACCTGATTTCTGTGCATTGATTTTGTATCCTGCCGCATTACTGAATTGCTGTATGAGTTCTAGTAGTTTGTGTGTGGAGTCTTTTGGGTTTTCCATATATAATATCATGTCATCTGCAAAGAGGGAGAGTTTGACTTCTTCTTTGCCAATTTGAACACCTTTTATTTCTTTTTGTTGTCTGATTGCTGTTGCTAGGACTTCTAGTACTATGTTGAACAACAGTGGCGAGAGTGGGTGTCCTTGTCATGTTCCTGATCTCAATGGGAAGGCTCTCAGCTTTTTGCCATTGAGAATGATATTCACTGTGGGTTTTTCACAGATGTATTTTATGAAGTTGAGGAATGTCCCCTTTTTCCCTATACCCTGAAGAGTTTTAATCAGGAAAGGATGCTCTATTTTGTCAAATGCTTTTTCTGTATCAATTGAGAGGACCATGTGGTTCTTGTCTCATCTCTTATTTATGTGTTCTGTCATATTGATTGATTTGCGAATGTTGAACCACCTTGAATTCCAGAGATAAATCCCACCTGGTAGTGATGGATAATATTTTAATGTACTGTTGGATCCTATTAGCCATGATCTTGTTGAGAATTTTGGCCTCCATATTCATCAGGGTTATTGGTCTGAAATTCTACTTTTTGATGGGGTCTTTGTCTGATTTTGGGATCAAGGTAATGCTGGCCTCATGGAAACAGTCTGGAAGTTTTCTTTCTGTTTTTATTTTTTGAAACAGCTTTAGGAGAATAGGTATTACTTCTTCTTGGAATGTTTGATAGAATTCCTCAGGAAATCTACTAGGCTCTGGACTTTTGTTTTTTGAGAGGTTTTTGATCACTACTTTAATCTTGTTACTGGTTATTGTCTATTCAGGTTGTCATTTTCTTCCTGTTTTAGTCTCGGAAGTTTATAGGTTTCCAGGAATGCATCCATTTCTTCTAGGTTGCTTAACTTATTGGCATAAAGCTGTTCATAATAATTTCTGATGATTGTTTCTATTTCCTTGGTGCTAGTTGTGATCTACCCCCTTCAGTCATAATTTTATTGATTTGGGTCCTTTCTCTTTTCTTTTGGATAAGTCTGGCTAAACCATTATTAATTCTTTCAAAGAACAAGCTTCTAGTTTCATTAATGTGTTCTACTGTATTTCTGGTTTCCAATTCATTGATCTCTGCTCTAATCTTAATTATTTCCCTTCTTCTGCATGGGATAGGCTTAATTTGTTGTTGATTCTCCAGTTCTTTGAGGTGTAAAGAAAATTTGTGTATTCAGGATTTTTCTGTTTTTTTGTTTTTGTTTTTGTTTTGTTTTGTTTTGAGTGAGGCTTAGATAGCTATGTATTTCCTCCTTAGGACTGCCTTTGCCATATCCCATAGGTTTTGGGTCGCTGTGTCTTCATTGTCATTGGTTTCCATGAATTGATTAAGTTCTTCTTTGGTTTTCTCATTGACCCAAACATTCTTGAGCAGGATGGTCTTTAGCTTCCAAGTGTCTGAATTCCTTCTTTTTCTTGTGGTTGAGTTCCAATTTCACAGCATTGTGGTCTGAGAATATGCAAGGAATAATCTCAATCTTTTGAATACCATTTGTTTATACTATGTGCCACGTAATTGCTACTAGGTATTCATAAACATGACGTCAATTAATCCTCAAGACAATATCTTGGTATTAATACCCTCACTTTATATAAAAGGAAACTGAAGTTTAAAATCATTATCTTTCTCTGAATAATATAGTTATCAAGTAGAAGAACAAAAATTTTGGTTTTCATTCATTAACCCAAGTTGACCAAGTGCTTATTATATGTCCAGCTCTGTTCTAAGATACTAGGATATAGATATGAACAAAACAAACAAAATGTCCTTGCCCACAAGGAAATAACACTTTTACAGCAGATAGGCAAACAATAAACAAAAAAGTAGGTATAAGATACATGATGTTGGATCATGGTAAGATCTATGAATGGCCTTAAGCTAGGAATGGCAGGGAAACATTCTCCCTTAGAGCCTCCAGAAATGAACCAAGCTCTGCCAAAACTTGATTTTAGCCCAGTGAGACCCCTGTAAGACTTCTAACCTATGAACTGTAAATTCATAAATTTATGTGGTTTGAAGCTACCAGATTTGTAGTAATTTATTTAACAGCCATAGTAGAATAAAACTATGTCAAAATAGTTATATCATGGAACAATAAAATATAAATGTGACAGATAATGCCTATGGCATTATTGTAAATGCTGGAGAAGAGAATAGACTTAAACCTCTAAGGACAGTATTTGACATAAAATATTGCATGCTGTAGTATTATCATCATTATCAAAACTTAAGGGCTTAAAACACATGGCATACATGTAAGGAGATATAAAATTTTCATGCCAAAGTAGAAGTCAAAGTGATTGGAAAAAAAAATAAGAATAGAGTATAGATTGACAGATAACAGTTATCAAATAAGAGGAAACTGAATGTTTTATTGGGTTAAATCTAAATTTAAAGGATTTTGAGAGCAAAATGCAAGCTAAAGAATAGATTAGCCTCTGCTACAGTATGTGTAAAAATAATGACATGTTGGAAGTATTGAGAGACCAGATTGACACACTTGATATACTTGTGACAAAATCATGACCAGGGAATTATCATGGGAATAAATAACTACCAAAAGTAAACCAAGGAGACTGGGTTAATATGTAGGAGTGTCCACGGAATGATTCTCTGGCCAGATGTTAAGTTGTTGTGAAAGAATTTTGTATGTACATCACTGGGTTTCACCATGGAGAAATTGAACAAGATGGGCTTAATAGCCCAGTTCTACCACTAGCTATGGTTTAAGCAAGTCACTTAGACTCCTCTACCCTGTTTCATTTATAAACATGAGGATGTTTGTTACAGGAGCTCTAAGGTTCTTTTCCAGCTGTCAAATTGTATCTTCTCATTTCCTCCACAGTAGACATTTACTGTTACATTGCTACTATCCTAAATGTATGCAATATCAGGAACCTTCATTTAAAATAATACACAGTAATCAAAAATAAGCATCCTAGAAATAATGTTAATTTCTGTATGTCTTTATTTACCTTCAAAAGTGTCCATGATACAAATAAATGAGAGGTGAGAATTTGTCATGATGTTATTAATACGAGTTGGAAAGATTTGCTTTTCTGAAGATAGCCAGCCCTTTTTATTTTTGAATGCTTTTCATCTCTCCAAATGAAGCAATTTGGAAGGGTCAGTATCTATGTATGAGGGTAGCTAGGTTAAAATTACTTGTTTGCAAGACATTTTCACCCATAGAAACCATTGCCATGTAGCATAGGAACAAACAATTCAGTAGTCGGTATATTTACAAAATGCTGGCAAATTGTAATCAGCATGATTTTGAAGCAATGGTGTATCATTACTTTTTAAAGTGTTTGGGATTAAAAACACTTCACCAGGCTAAGTGATGATGATGAGGGAGGGTAGCAAGGGGAGATTTGTATTGTGTTTTCTTTGTGGACAGAGAACACATTCTTCATTTTTGTCACAGTAGTAAATCACAGCTGTGCAGAATTTATTAATGTATTCTTTTGAGACAAGCAAAAAGCCACCAAAGGAAATCAACGACTTGTTCTCCTCACACCCAGAGAACAAGATGAAAACATATCTATCAGTGACTTTAGTTTTGACCTGTGGAATAACTTCTCTAAGAAAAACAAATTAATTCAATGACTATCTACTTAATCTTTGACCTTTATTTATAAGAGATTTTTCCATATGACATGCTGAGCTGTCTCAATTATATCAGTGTGTTCCCTGAGATAGGTATGAAAGGACAATAAATATTATATTGCACAATATCTTTAATAGCCATTATATATCAAAAATTACTTAAAATTTGTATAGTACAAATAGCATTCATTAATATCAGAAAGCATTCTATAAAATAATGAATGAAAGCAGTTAGAAATATTGAATAGTAACTACTATTTTGAATTAGTTTTTTAAAATTTTTATTTTATTTTTATTTTTATTTATTTATTTGACAGACAGAGATTACAAGTAGGCAGAGAGGCAGGTAGAGAGAGAGGGTGAGGAAGCAGGCTCCCTGCTGAGCAGAGAACCCGATCCAGGGCTTGATCCCAGGACCCTGAGATCATGACCCGAGCTGAAGGCAGAGGCTTAACCCACTGAGCCACCCAGGTGCCCCTGAACTAGTTTTTTATGTTCCAGTTGTAAATGTTAAATTGAGCTTGATGAATATGGGTGTGTGTGTGTACCCATATACAGCAGAGGTGATTTCCTAGAGGCCAGGAGTCAGTTACCTACATAGGGTGCTGCTGGAATTGTCCTTCTATCCTCCCATTGTCTTTGGCCATTGTTTGTACCTCTTCCTACTCTTTTTCCACCATCACTTGTCATCAAAGACATGGTCCTCTCCCTGCCAAATGCTACTAAAGACCTAGGGCACAGATTTAGGCAGCAATCATTACCTTCCAAGAATGAGACCATGATTTCTGCACAGGGTTGCTCATGAAGACTCAGTCCCTTTCTGTAGCACCCAGGAACCCCTTTCCCTTCCTAGAGCCTCAAGACTTTTTTTTTTTTTTTTTTTACTGATGTTCCTTTTTTTTAAAAAAATTAACATATAATGTATTACTTCTTTCAGGAGTACAGGTCTGTGAATCATCAGTCTTACACAATTCACAGCACTCACCATAGCATACACCCTCCCCAATGTCCATAACCCAGCCACCCCAACCCTCCTACCCCTCTTCCCTCCAGCAATTCATTTCCTGAGATTAAGAGTCTCTTATGGTTTGTTTTCCTCCCCAGTCCCATCTTTCCCCCCCCCCCCCCACCCCCCCCCCACCGCCTCTCAAATTCCTCATATCTTACCTTACTATTGAGAACTAAGAAAACATACTGCTGAGAACTAAGATAACGAGTACAATTAAAACTAGTAGAAAAACCTGGATCTTGAGAATGAACTTTTAGTATTTCTTGGTTAGATAGGTATTACTGATAATGCAGTTACAATGTCATGACATGATAAGACAGACTTTATGGACTTGTATTGGGAACTCAAAAATATCCTTAATGTAATTTCTGTAGAGGAAATAAAGTCAATGTTTCAGCAAATGACTTACAAACACAGTTTTGGAAGAGACACATATATAATTGAGGAGACAGTGCCCTAAGCAGCAATGTTCTCTTTCTGTTATAATCATAAGTCATGATTAGTTTTCTTATATATCCTCACATGTATTGGTTCCTTTCGCCCAATTTAGTTGTAGTATTGCAGATGTTACTTTTCTATTAATTTATCAAAGTACTTCATAACATTTTATATGTAGTATATTGACCATGAGTTTTATAAGAATATTTAGCATAATGAATACATGCTGAAATTATATAAAATCTAAATTATTATTATATTAAATAAAACATTGTTAACAGCCCTGTCTTTATTCATTTGAGATAATTTTTGGAACTTATTGTGAATATTCAAGGAAGGGAGTATGTTTTTAGCAGAAATCTTACATACCTCCTACATAGAAATGAAGCATTTACTGAAAACAACTATGAGACAAAATGTTTCTGAGTGTGTACTACACAATTCTATAACATTTTCTCTTTTGTAATGATATTTGCCTTTACCAAAAAAAAAAAATCGTGTTGGCTTACAATATATTTTAAAAGTAAGCAGTGTTTTGGTTTTGATAAAAAAATAAAAAGATAAGTTTAAGCACATAAGTAAGGTCTTCTTTGTAATCTAAGTTATGCTACTGGACAACTGAAAAGAATGTTTAATGTTCTCATGTGGTACTTGACTTTCTCAAGTCTAAGATACTTTATAAGCAAGAGAACAAGAGAAGAAAGATTTTTATTTTAATCTGAATGAAGAATTCTGTTTTGTATACTTGATCCTGCTATTTAGGAAGGCAATAAGATGTTGGTCATCAAAGATAATTATAAATCTAGGTATCCAGCTCTGATTTTTCAGACCTCTCAGATATCCTTTTCAATTCAGACAGATTTTTGAGAGAAATATGTATTCATATTAGGTAGTCTCGGGGGGATGTTTTTACTATTAACTTGTAAAAATGTTAATTGCTAACACTTTCTTTCATGTAGCACTGCATTAAAAATTAATTAATTCCTCCATCTTCCCTTATTCTTCCTCTTTTTCCTTCTTTTTCTTCCTTCCCTCCCTTGGTATGGAGACAAGCAAATGTGGGTGACTGAGGTCTGAGCAAGCCTGAGGAAGGGGGTGTCAGACAGAGGTCACCTGCAGTGTGCCCAGAGCCAAAGAAGTAGGCAAGGGAAAGGAGGGGTGTAGAGAAGGTTGTTGAAAGAGGCAGCCAGGTTATAATACTTGTCACACTGAACAAATAATTGAACAAACCATTAGTACATAATACTTTCAACATACTCTAGCTCAAATGGTAGTGTTGTATCAGTGTTGACTTATGGGTTGCAGGAGTTGTATAATGTCAGTTGTATTATGTCTTTTCATTTGGGAGAGGTACTTATTGGAGTATTTAGATTAATGCATTACTGTTCTGGAAAAAATACATGTTTATGTTGGGGAAAAAATCTACATTGCATTCCATGTATAGATATAGACCGATATAGATGTGTATATGCATCTACATATATGTATGATGCATATACATAGATATACATCCATATGGTGGGCAAGGAGAGCAAATGAAGGGAAAATGCTAATAATTAGGGATTCCAGATAAAAGGGGTGCTGGGGCTTTTGTGCTGTTTTGACACTTTTCTGGTGGTTTGAATATATTTTGAGTTTTTAAAAATGTATTTGTTTTAAAGATGAATTTGTTTTTAGGAAGCAAAGAATTAATTTAATTCAGTGAATACCTACTGATTTTGGTAGACAACTAGCAAACTGACACAGCCTATTTTTAAGCATTGTTTGTGGTTAGAT